>VYZS01065706.1:7312-26859 GCA_013400695.1 Neodrepanis coruscans | reverse complement strand
ATAGAATATCTTGAGTTGGAAGGAACCCACAAGGATCACTGAAGTCTGACTTCTGATCCTGCACTGGACATCCCCAAGAATCACACTATATCCCTAAGTGTTTTCCAAAAGCTTCTTCAGTTTAGACAGGCTTGGTGCTGTGACCACTTCCCTGGTGAGCCTGTTTCGATGCCCAACCACCCTCTGGATGAAGAGATTTTCCTAATGGTAATCTAAACCAGCCCTGACACATCTTCATGCCGTTTCCTCAGATCCTGTGAACACTTGCTTTTATACTGTAGTGGTGTGGGTTTGATATTTGGTGATAGGGGTGTTTTTAAGGTATTTGAATCACAGTAGGATTCCAGGGAAGGAAATCCATATCCTAAGAAATGAAATGAAGTCATTATGCAGGAATTTTATTCACAGCATTTTTAGTTGTCTGAAGTAAAGTTTGAAAGGTAAGGGTAGTTCTACTGATGTTTATCAGTTGGAAATAGTCTGGGACAAAGATGTATTGTGCACAACTACTTTATGACTACAGACGGTACTTACTCAGATAACAACTCTTAAGATACTGGAATAAACGGTTACATTTTGAACTAAGTCTCTTTAGCAACTCCAAGATCATTTATTACAGTATTTAAGTCTCTTTCATGGTTAGGAAGATGATTCTTGCTATGTTGCAGTGGCTTTTAGATAAGTTATAATTTTTTAGTGGCATTGTCCAAGAGTGTTGAAACGGTTTACCCTGGCTTGTTCTAACAAGATGCAGTCATAGAATTATTTAAAAAAATGTGAAGTATAAATTTCACGGTGAACTAGGGGCAACCTAACAATGTAAAAATAAACAGTGTTTTCTTCAAACATCGTGGAAATTTCCAGTTGAAAGTTATTCACATTGGAAATCTTCTCAGAGTCTTAAGCAGAACTTTTATGGGAGGACAAAAAAAAGCAGATATATTGTCAGCTGAAGCATATGCAGAGAAATCTATTTGCTTTACCAGAACATGCATAATAATAGCTAATGCTGCAGGGTGTGTGGGTTCCACAGAGGCATCAGTTGACAAATCCTGAATCTGATTTTATATTTTTAGTTACTAATTGATTTATCCTACTGAGAAGTAGCTACAATGATAATTTCTCATGTGGTTGTTAAAAAATACAGAAATGTCAAACTGTCTTACAGGAGGATTCAAAATTTGTTTTGTTTGTTAATTTTTGGTTATTGACATGAAGGTTGCAAAGTTGGGAATGGATTTAAGGCAGGGTGTAACTTTTTTGCATATTATTATTTCCCAGAACTGTTTTGGACAAGGAACATAATTATCCAGAATTTATATCAATCAAGCCTGTATGCCCTTGTTCCAATTTAAGAAGGGGCTTCTGTTCTTAAGTTATACAAGTCCTATTGAAAATAGTATTTTCCGTAAGGAATACCAAAAGAATTACATTCAAGGTTTTCTCTCTCTTTGGAGTTGAGGCTACTTCTAATCATTCCAGATGAGAGGAGACAAAGAGTCTGAAAAAAGGCATGTTTAAAGTATGAATAATTCATTTCTTGTTTTAAATGAATGAACATTCATAGTTATATTTTAATTGACAAAATTTGTTTTCAATACAAGGCACTGTGAATGGCTTGACAAAATTTATTTGCTTGTACAATGCGACATGAGCGAGACGTGCAATTGGAGCTTGGCTTTCTGCTGGATCCCAGGTGACCGTGCTGTCAGCTGGCCCTCCAGATGGCACAGAGCTTCAGATGACGACATGCTGGTTTATGAAGTGGAAAGTATAATTACTATGTTAACAATGTGCATAATGTTGGATTTACTGTTGGTGCTAAAGCTAGGGAAGTTGAATAATACATCACTAAAATCTCTCTCAGGAAAAGGCAAATGCTTTAGTCCATGAAGAATGATTCCATTGGCCTCTTTAAAAATTTTCAAGTGCTTTTCAAAGGAATATTTTCTTTTTATTTCCTATCCATCAACATAAGAAATGATGCACTATGAACAGAAGCAAAGACTCTCATCCATTCTCCAGCCATTTTGTGACTTTTGTAAGAGTGTCAGTTTTGAACACAGCCATTTGAATGGCCACTGAAAGAATAAAGGTGGCAAGTGGATGTGAAGCATGGTTCCAGTTGAGATGCCTCTAAACCCCCTTGAAACTATTAATTCTGAGGTACTGATAAAATGACCCAAGACTGCCAATGTGGCCTGTGACTTTACAACTAGCTTAGTCATTCTTTGTTGGACACATTGGGGAATATAGTTACCAAAGTGTTACGAAGTAATGCATTACTGAGATAGTATATATATTTATATAAATTACATAAACCACTGTATGCTACCATGTAACTTATTTGTAATTGTAATTTTTATATCATATGTGCATAAGATACACACACAGATATAAATATATATAAATTTCCAAATTTCTCACTGATCTGTTTCATAAAAAAACCCAGAGGTTCCTCCTGAAATTATTAGGTGTCAATAAGAGTTTCATTCCTGGTAAAGCTTACTAAGGTTGCTGCATATAAAAGCTACTGTAAGATTGCTTGGATTTTTAAAATTTTAAAACTCTTTAATTATGGCCCATATGTAAAAAAAAATTTGGGGAATCCTCTTGCTTAATGATATTTTGTCTAGCTATTTTGATATTTAGGGTTAAACAGGATAAATATTGAGAATAATAATTATCTGTCAAAGACAACAGTGACTAATAGCTTGGTAAAGGGAATAGTGTCCAAAAGCTCAAATGGCAACATCTCTTCAGTACTAAGGAACTGTATAGGACATACTATTCTCAATTAAAATTTACTACCAGTTGTTGCCTATTTTAAGATGAATACTTGCTACTGTACAGTGTATAGGATTAGAAAAATTGAATGCATTTTTATCTTCCTCTTCTCCAGAAAAAGACAGGCAGGTGCCTTTGGATTTACTGAAGCAGAAGGAAGGCAGGCAATAATTTAAATTTCCATCTAGGTAATGAAAGCTCTGAACTAATGTGAATGTATTCTAACTTAATGAAGAACGTTTCCTATATTAATGATGAGTGTGATGAACAGTGATCAAAGTAATCATGGAGATGGATCTGAATAGTCAACAGTCAGCCCTGTTCACATCTTCAAGTCTCTATTTCCTTGTTTTTCTGCTCAGAGAAATGAGATATGGCTGTATAGTGTCCTGGTTTGGACACTAGGGGGCACTACTGAGTGACACAAGACATAATAGAAAAGACAACAACCAAAACAGTTTATTAACCAGGGGCTACACAAGCTGTACAACACCACTATACGCATAAACCACTTACACAAAGAATGACCTGACAATAATATGCAAGAGAAAATAACAAACTAGACTCCTCTGGGGTGGCTGCTGGGCTGGTAGAACAAGGGAGGGAAGGAAGGCTGCCCCGTGGACAGCACTGGTCCTACTCAGGAGCTGCTGGAAAAAAACGGCAGTGAAAAGGAACCCTGGAGGACCCAAGGGGAGAGAGACACCATACTCTTGTCGCTGGCTCTCTGCTGGCACTGCCTGAACTCCGGTGACACAGTGTTGCAAGGGACCAAATAGAGGGGAGCTGTGCCTCTCTCAGCACTAAGGGAGCTGAAAAGAGAAAGAATTTCCATCCCCAGCCCTTTTATAAGGTGCTAATTCTCGGGTTTTCTCATGGTCCTCTTCCTGTGCATGTTGCCTCCCCATTGGACAGCAGCGCTGCTTGCTGCCCCCTTCCAAGGCTTCACCACAAGGCAATATGTTGGTGTTCCTGCCAAAATGCCTTGTGGTTGCACTTCGCCAGGAGGAGAGGCCGTGACCGCTGCCCTGCCAGCACCATGGAGTGTGGGGGGGCTGCGAGAGGGAGTGCTGCCACTTTCCACGGCCACTGCCCCACTCCGCTGGCCACGCCGCACCCGAGAAAGGGGCAGCTCCACGCCCAGCACAGGGGAGTCGCACTGCCAGGACCAGCAAAGCTGCCTCACGCCCCAACACCGACTGCGCACGCTAGGCAAAAAAGGTTCAAAGCAGCCCCTGCTCTCCCACGGACTGGACAGCCCAGAGGGACTCACAGGGAAGCCTGGGAGGGTGCGCAGGGTCGCACCCGCTGCCCTGAGTGAGAGAAGGGAAAAGGAAAAAAGGTTTTACAAGGAAAACATTTTCCCCTCCCCATAACAACAGATAGTAACAGGACCAGTTGTGTGGCTACAGAAGTATACAGGGCTTATGTCTAAAAGGCAGTTCCAAACTTTGTTATCACTGAAGATAAATATACTTAAAATAACTACGAGAATATAGGACTTGGCAATGAAATTATCCCATTCGGAAAAACAACCTAGTACATTGAAAAAGGCCATTGTGTTTCCCAAATGTAATGCATTTGCTGACTTTTTGGACTTACTATTTCAAAGCATGATCCTTCTTAGACTAGCTGTTCTAGAGTCCCAAAGATACAGTGAGATTTTGAAAGTGACTGTCAAAATGAGCCATATAAACACTCAGAGTCAATGATACTTCTTTTGTTTTGTTTTCAGGCAGCTGATATTGACTGCAATGTTTTGTTCCTAAAATATTGCTTTGTGTAGTTTATAAGTAATGTATCTGCCGTTGTTGTATTTCCAGGTACTTAAATTCCTTACACTGACTTATCGGAACCATTCCTCTTATGGAAAAAGTGAGACTATAGGCTACAACTGAATTCTGATGTCTTATTTTATGCTGTTTGCTTGCACTGTCTCACCATACTAGAAAAATTTTCACTGGTATTTGTCTTTATAATAGCTCTCTTGCAAACCATCAAAGTATTTGTGATTTGATTTCCCTATTGTTAAGATTTGCAGCTGATGACAGAATATACACTGTATGAAGCAGACCTGTTCCTTTGAAAGAACTATTAGTCTCCCTTGAACAGATGCTGTTATCATCTAAGCTTCATGTTCATATTAGTCCCCTTCCTCTATTCCTGCACTATTTAAAAACTTAAGATTGTCTGACTTTAGACATCTTAGAAGATCAACATTGCAGATAATTCCTAATAAATATCACCTCTTTGCTTATGAAGAATTATGGTGGCTACATACTCAAATATAAACATAAATATGAGCAGTTCTTGTAAAATTAAGCTATATTTGAGGCACACTATTTAATAGTACAGAGGTCTAGATTTACATGAGCAATAAAAAAGTATTATTTAAGACCTGTCATTTTTAAATGTCATGCCCTGATACTAAAGAATTGCAAGAGGATGTTCCTGCAGGCATCCTATATTTTGTTACTTTTAATTGAAGACTTTGTTTTTAATGATGTTAAAAATATGATGTAACTATACAACGTTTCAATATGCATCTATGGTAACCATTACTTAGGAAAAAAGGTCTTAAATTAATTTTATGGATATTAACAGATAAAACTGTTTACAACATCAGAATACATTTTATGTCTAAGAATTCCGTTGTAAAATCAAGGGGTTTTTTGGTGGGTTTTTTTTGTTTGTTTTTTTTTTTTTTAAACCTTTCATTAGGAGGACAAAAAATGTTAATAGCTAATGACTCTTTTCTGTGTATAGATCACATAGTATTTTTCTGGTTGTTCCAAAAACTATGTAGACATCAGTAACTTGACAAATCCCGGTTTTCCAATTTTGATCTTCAAGATTGGTACACTCATGCTTTGCATAATTTTGTATTATACTGCAATGCTCTGATAATAGGGGATTGTTCTAGTGTGGGGGTTGTAATGTTCTTTGTTTTTTTAATGACAACTGCATGTGAGTTGACTTCTGGCTGAGCCACTAGGTAAAGTGGGAAGATCTGAGCCTTTGTAAGCTGAAATAAACGTAAAGCTGACCTTGCATTTCCGAATGTTATTGTAACTGACCTTTGTATTTTAAAAATGTAATGCCAAGCTCTGTTATTCAATTTGGCCAGGTTGGATATTTTCTACCAATTATTTTTAATGCAAATGTTTGTGATAATTATTGAAAATGCACACTTGCTATGGACATGTGTAAATTGTGATGTAACTATAGTTTGCTGTCTACTCACTTCCCTCTCCGCCATGGTAGCCTTTTACTACAAGGAGAGAACACATGGGTTGGCTGACTTCTCAGCAGCCTGTCTGGCAAGCTGACTGGGAGCTGTGGAAACTGCAGCCCTAGGAGTCATCTTCTTGAGATCTAGGCATTAAAAAATCCTTCTGATCCAAGCTTTTAGGGCTCTTAAGCTCTGGCTGAGAGAGTTTTAAAGTGATGTGTGTGTATTAAATAGCTCTTTATTTTCTGGGTTCTTGATCCAAGAAAAGATCTTGTTCCCACAAATGGTTCTTTTGTGTGGAGACCTTGTATGTCTCAGGAGAACCTGACTGAAGCAGCACTAGCAACATTAGCAGTCTTGAGTATTTAAACTATTATAGATCAAAAAATTGTTGGTGAAATCAACACTGTAGAGTGATTTTGTTTTCCTCTTTTTCATTATTTTTCCAACACCAGATAGTCTAATGATTTTATTTGATGTGCTTATTTTGAAGAACATAATTATCCCCATATTAACATGCAAATCTGTAGTGAATCCAACATTATTCAGTGTTGGAAGAATATTTGTCAAATCCACTTTTAAAATGTTTTAGTATGACAACTGAAACTATTCTTCAGGTATGTGCTTGTCCAGTCCTTTTGATTATGACCCTGTGTCTGACTTCAACCTGAACTTATTGGCCAGATGTGTTCAGCTTTTTGTGTATTGTGTGTCCTTGTAGCAAAATGGAGAGAGCAGAAAGCCGCCTGTTTTCTGAAGTACCCTTAAGATTCTCTTCCTCCTCTCTTCAGCTTTCTTGGTTTGTATTTACTGTCTGAATTTTTCCTCACTGCATCACCTTCCAAAACTGTCACTTTTCAATGTGCAGAGTAAACTGAGTGGACAGATATAAAATATTGAGTGAGAGTGATGAATATAATTGACCTCCAGCTTATTGGACATTTTTACAGCACTTGGAAATACAGGTTTTGGAAAGGCTTTTAGAAACTATTTTCAAGTTGAAATAGCAGAATAAGAAAAACATGAAACAATATTCATTCTAAACGTTACACATCTTTTGATGTTTTATGGCCTACTTTAAACAGTAGCTGCTCAGTGCCAGGAGGTTCATACCTTGGCATAATTCTCCATTATCTGAACTTACATTTGCCAGCAGAAGCATAAAAAACAGTGAGCTGTAACGTAACTCAGTGGATATCCATGAATTAATAATGATGTGTGTATGAAGTGGATACTTCTTAAAAATTATTATTTTGAAATACAGTATTGAATGTGGACTTGGTACATTAAGGGTAACCTAACAGGGACAACCTGATGTATCCTGCTTTTGAGGAAACACCAATTAGTTTGAACTTCCTTCTCTTCTTAGAGGCCTTTCAAACAGACCATAACCTTAGACACATTCAGAAAACAATGAGTACCAAAAAGCAGAGGGTTTGTATATAAGTATCTAAGTAAGTGCCTAGAAATACATAGGCTTTGGTGTGAAAGTGAGTGATTCCAGGGCTGGTTTATGTTGCAGAAAAAAAAAATCAGCAATCATGAAAGTATTTAATAACCAATGTGATGAAAAATACTCTATAATCCTTTTTGGTTAATTGACCAGATAAATTTGCATTGATTCGTTTTTTTTTTTTCTTTTTTCAAGACAAAAAGTATTTAGAGGCTGCATTTAGAAGGAAGATTGAAACAATGAGACGTACTTGTGCTTTAAGAAGTAAATTATTCATATTTTCAGGCCAGATCTTAAAACCTCACTATAAATGCATTCATGGTAAATCCATTGGGCAGAACATATGTTACCTTATGAAGCACATATTGAGTATAAAAGGCAGTGAGGCAGGGGTAAGCACCACTCTGTCAAATGCTGCATAGCCTGAGGAGTTAATAACTATTATCAGTGCAAAGCTGAAACCCTATGCAGAGGGGTTTTGTAGCTTTTACCTAATTTTCAGCACAGTTTCTAGTACCATATGAGAATGTAAGGGACAAATTGACAAATCCTGCCTCACCGATACTTAGAGTAATTCAGTTGTTTGACTAAACAATAGGCTACAGACGTTAGTGACTTACTCTTGATGTGTTCTTTCTCCTCTGTGTGACTTCTGACTGGCTTGGGCAGCATTTTCAGTTAATGTAGTTTCTGCACTTGATTGAAAAATAAAACAAAAAGGGCTCTCTGTGCTGGTCAATGTAATATGTTTGCACCACACAGTGTTTCCTTTGCCTTAGCAAACTTGACCAAATTTGTTTGGGATGTTTGTTTGCCACTATCTACCCTGATTATGTACCTATAAAATAGGGAGAAATAAAAGATCAATGTGGTTTTCTTTGTCTAGAAAAAGAATTTCATTAGAATGTTTCTCCCTTATGTTCTTGCACTTCAAGTGTCAAGGTCTGCAAAAAAAGATTGTTTCATTTTGGTTAATTATACTGAAATACTTTTGTAGTCTTACCTCAATACTTTTAAGTCAATATTTTCAATATTTCAAATTTGCACCAAACTCCTGTTCAGATCAGTTCAATGTAAACCCCTGCTGATCAGGTCAATAAAGCTCAGCATTTTCCTCACTTATGAAAAAACACCTTTTTGTATTTGGGTGTGCATATGCAATTTTCCCCAGCTGCTGCTTTGCTACTAAACCCTTTGATTTATGACAGTCTCATAATTGCTCTGTTTTCACTACATAAAACAGAAAATGCTGTTTACTTTCATCCTAGATGATTCTCATTGAAATAAACATATATAGACGCTCCAGGAGATAAGAGAAAATGCTGTTCCGCAATCAGCAGTGACCCCAATAATCCCCCTACTAGCTGACATGCAAACACAGACATGGTAGGCACAGTATGCAAGAAACAGAATATCCTTTTCCATGTAATAATATGTACTGCTAACAGACACATTTGGAGGTCTAGTTCAGAGATACAGTCAGTCTCCAACTTTCCCCTGGATCTCATGCTGACTAAAAGAGTGACGTTAAAAACAGTACAGACATACTGATCTTTCAAGATTTTTTGTAAGAAGAGGATAAACTTAAGATCCTGATCTCATAGTAGAAATAATTGTCTTTGAAAGACAAACTACTGGACTCAGGATAATTATTCTCATATCTCAGGATATTGAAATAGTTAGAGATTCTTTTTTCTCAATTGGTGAATTTTCCGTTAAACTGGGTTTTCATTTAAAAATATTAAGAGAACATTGATTTCAATAATGTCAAGATACAAACAAGATTCTTACAAACTCTTTTTCACCAGACTTAATGGAAAGTATGGTGCAGTGATCTATTGGTAAGAAGTAAAGAATTTTTTTTTTCCTAAAAAATACGTCAGTAAAACTTATCTGCGTTTTTTTTTCGATTGCTAATGTCCGTAAATATTATACGCCAATCAAACTGAGAGTGCACAGTCTTTCCCAAGAACTTAATTATTTAATATTTTATAGGAAAGCTGATCCTTTGGATTTCAGGAGATCTATTTGCCTTTCTAAAGTGATCTGCAAACTTTTTTGCATGTGCTTGGCCAAGCTGCTTTCCCAATCTATTCATTCTGCAGAAGGAAGTGATACGTGTTTCATTTAGAACACTCTAGAGGTGATGACAGATGTTGCCAGAGCGTTTGCAATTGTATTTTCTTTCACGGGTGAAATCCTTCTGTAGTCAGGCACTCCAAAGGTTTCAGTCTCACTCTGATTAATATCAATAATTGCATTATGCTTTAGTCTGTTTCTGAAATCACATTGATGACATGCAGTTTCTAAGAAAACTATTTCCATTTATTACTACATATTCAGTTATAAGGCAACATATCTGAATGCTTTCTCTGTTTTTCATTGTAATAGCCTTGGTTTTTTGTTTGAGCAAATTGTATTGTATATTCCTTAGAATGCACACCTGTCTTTTAAGTCAATAGATGTGTACTTTGAGTACCCAATACTATAGATACCTTAAAATGAAGTTGTATCTCCTTGAAAACAATATATATAACTGTGTAAGCAGAACTGTGCTAAAAGCACAATCTGGAGAGGGCACCAAATATGTTGCAACATAGAAAATCAGTGCATTTCCCTTTACCTGTGCTCACTGTTAATTTCCTTGGGCTCTTTGCTAGACTCACTTTTTAATTCATTTTATACTAAG
The DNA here is from genome assembly GCA_013400695.1 of Neodrepanis coruscans. Classification (NCBI taxonomy): domain Eukaryota; kingdom Metazoa; phylum Chordata; class Aves; order Passeriformes; family Philepittidae; genus Neodrepanis; species Neodrepanis coruscans. The sequence continues at coordinate 16,698 of VYZS01065706.1, read as the reverse complement.
AGTGAGGACAGACAGTGAGCAAATAGACTGGACCTTTTCAGAACCACTGAAATGCTTTCCTGGCTTCTATCTGTGTACCTTAAATTGATGTTAGCCCTGTGTCACTGTTCACAGTATATTTACTCATGTTTGTAAAGCATTATGAAAAATTATTTCTTAATTTTCATTAGGACTGAGTATTGCCAGAACAAAATAATGACTGGATTACAATATTTTGAAGGCTAGAAGAGGTTGATGTTAATGGAACGATTTGCTATCAATTAGTAAGCCTGAATATTCTATTGTTTCTTTTTTTCTTTAGGCTTTATTTTCCTCCTAGTGAATTTTTCAGGCTAATCGAGCAGCGTTGCTGATAATGCCCTCAAAATATTCTCTGCTTGACTAATTTATAACTGATCTCCTTCTGCACTTGTCTCCCTACAATTCAGCCTAAAGAGACCAAATTTGTACCATAGATTATTGTTATGGGTAAAATAACTGCTAATCTTGGTATTAATTATTGAAAGCTAAAGATTTAAGAGATAATAATGCTAGGAATGTGTCAGTGGAAAGCAGTGGGACACTAGTGAAAATCTGTCCCTGAACATAATCGTATGGGGATGCTAAACCAAGAACACTACAGTGAAATTGAGTATAATCAAGGTATTAGAAAGTGACATTACATATTAGCAACAACACTTTAAATTGTTATGGAATACTCAGGCCAAGATGATCTTAAGCCAGGCAAGTCTAATATACTGGTCATGTCCAGGATGAAATTAGATTGTTTTTGAGTTAGTCTAATGTCTGTTCCTTTCTATATCTTGTGCTTTTCCATTAAAATTGAGACTTTCAGTGTTGTAGGAAATGACCCAAAAGCTATTGTCTGTACTTTGTCTTCCAAGGTCATTCAAACTAACCGTGGTTTGCATCCTGCAAGGTTGTCACACCAGTTTGTGTGGAGATACTGCTGAGCTATGCAGGTCTGAGGATGGAACACTCCAGCAATGGGATGGAGTGTCTTAAGGTGTCTTTGGTAACTGAGGACTTTCAAGATGTTCCTTCTCTTGACAGCTGGTTTTCATCCTGAAGCCATAGGCTACCAACCTTCAATTAAGCCAGCATAGCCCCAGGGCTGCAATGAAAATGGTATCATGGGAATGAACTTTGGTTTAAAAATAAAATCCTAAACTTCCTTTCTTCTCCATTCTGTACAATTACTCAAACTAAGGAGAAGGCTATTTCTAAAACAGGCTGTTGCAGTTTTGCATTCACAGTTCATAGTCCAGCCGTAGTCCAGCCATTACCACTGTTGGAGAGTTACTGAGCTGTAAGGTAGGTGGAAAGATCTCTGGTGGCAGTGCTTTGCTGTGGTTATGTTATACACAGTTTGGCAGTCCTTGGATATTAGGCTCTCTGTCCTATCTAGGTCTTCCAATCACCTCTTTAGTTGTGTTAGTGTGACTTGGGCTACCATGTCTAATACCTATGGACTATGAAATCAAACTGGCCTAAAAAAAAATTTGTTACATACCTGAGTTTCTGTCTTGTCAAGCCATGACCATGCAAATGGATGCATTAGTACCTCTGAAGAGTCAGTACTATAGGAAAGGAGAATGAACAGTAGGGATACAGGATTGAGAAAGTGCTGTATCTTTGTCCATTGCTTACTAATGGCTAACATCATCTTAGAACTTGACAACATGCCATAGAGCCACTGAAGTTCCAGTCTTCATGACTCATGAAATATTCATTTTTCATAAAGACTAGTACCTTAAAAGCTTCTTTCACTAGTAGCTTGAAAGATCAGGTGTGATTGCTATGCTGCAAATGTTAAATAACCTTTACTGATTTGCCACCTTTCCATGTGATCCTAGTTCAGGAAATGTTTTGAGGTGAAAATTTAATTTCTCTTCACTTGGATGTAGTTGCTGATTAGATCAGGCAAAACGTATTTAGTAGATTAAGACAATGAGCAAATCTTTTATTTCTGTTGAGTTCTATATATGTACAGTTGAAATTTGACAGGGAACTGATTTAGTGAACTGTTCTGGTTAGCTTCTTTTGTTTCACCTCCCTGAGGTGAAGCAGGAATAACTGGCTGTACCCTTACTGAGAACAGAGTAACTGTTTGATTGATGGGACTTGCGCAGAGGGACTGAGATTTATAGTGGATAATGGGTTGAAGAGGTATCAATGGTGTTGTACTGTTGAGAAAGGCAAAGGTTGCAAAGAAGCTGCAATATGGTTTAGAAGACATCTGAATTATTTCTTCTGCTCTGTTTTTATAGGGCTTTAAGTGTTGCCTTTTTCTAATAGGGGTAGGCAATATAAGAACAAAATAGAAGGTATCGTAACAGACTGAAGTTTTGATCCATCACTTCTGAAAAATATCTTGTGAGGAAAGATTGCAGGAATTGATGATGAGTTTGTCCACGCACAAAAAGACTATTTGGACTGTGGCACTACAGTTTTCAGATAAGTTTAATCCCTTCTTACCTTTCACTTATCTTTCCCTGTGTACAAATAATGAGCAGGGTTCTTAAATTACAGAAAAAGTAGTTTATTGTGCACTGAATAAAGCACTAGGCAAAAGGAAAAACACTGCAATAAGCTGTCAAGGGAGACTCTTAAATGACTTCTGTCTAACATGTTCTGAAGATTGTCATCATGCGTCCATCTGGAAAGGCACAATGTTACTGATTTCTGTTTTATGAAGGAGAGACAATTATCTTCTGTCTTCTATGGAGGTGTAAAAAGACTAGGCAGGTTAAAATTTCAAAGTGAAAATAGCTGCAGTATCATCAAAGCAGCTATTGGAATGGAGGCTAATGGAAGAAAGCATTTATGAAGAAATGGGCAAGCCTGCAAATGTGTGATGTGCTAAATTAGTAAACATTTGTATAGTCTGTTCTTTCTGAGACATGTACCAGGTTTGATATTGAGGTAACAAAGCAGTGAACATAGAACATTCCTGTGAACACATGATGAAACCAGGTCAAAGTCCCCCAGATGTTGCAGGTATACCAACTACATCACACATCCTGGATTTGCATAGAAAAAAAACCCTGCAGTGTTCCATCAGATGCCTGAAAACTGGAATGGTAAAAAGGTAGCAGTTTGATAGCCTGATGCAGAGCTGCATTAATTAGAGAGTGTGTTAGCACCAATGCTGCGAAAAAAAAATCCTCTGAATCCACATGAACTCTGGTGCAGCAGTCAGAGAAGAGTTGGCTGAAAATAACCACAGTATCAGTGGCTGCTGCAGGGTGTTGGGAGTGGCCTTTGACCAAACTGTCAGTGTCTTGAAAAAGTTATAAATTCAAAATGCTGAGGGAGTTGTGTCAATTACTTTATTACATCTACTGTATGATGTATCACTTTGAGATGTGATTTAGAGTCCTACTGCAATCCTCACAAAATCTGTTTCCCATGTGAGGATTATACTCGATTCTTATTGTCACACAGGTTGTTTTTAGGGTTGGGTTTCTCTGTCCATTCCCCCTCAAGAAAAAGAGAATTTCAGACAATGAAGCAGAGATGAGAAGGGAGAGATACTGGCCCTGACTTCCAGTTGGCTGCATGAAATCTTGTTCCTTCAGATACTGACCAGTAGGTCTTTGGGCTCCATGGGGGAGGAGCAATGAGAGACATTCTTGCTTTTTCTACAAGATCTGTTTTGACCCCTTTTGCTATTATAATTAAGGGTTTTTTCTTCTTGACAATGTTAGAGAATTTTTTATTTCATTTGCTGAGGCACAGAACAGCTAGAAATTGTCAGACACATTAAAGGAAGAAATCCTGTATTCTGCTGCTTAGCCAATTCTCTGGCACTTGTCATTCTTACCAGCACAAAGACAATTGTTTGGGCTTGTGTTATGGGGGCAAAATGAAGTTCCTGAAGTTAAAACCTGTTTTCCCTTTCCCTGTTTTTTTTTCCCCCCTCTCTTCTGGGGGATGGAGAGGGAGTTTTGGGGGTTTTTGAGGGGGTTTAGGGTCTTTTGGGAGGGGAGGGGGAGTGAAGCCTGCACACATTCCATCTTGCAGATCAGCAGAGGCATCAGAGCGTGGGTGCCCTCATCCCATTTTGTGGGTGCCCGCTGCCTCCCCCACTGGCAAGCCCAGCGGTGGCAGGAGTGCCTGCCGCCTCCCAAGCCGGTCTGCACCTGTGGCCGTTAGCACCGAGCTGGTGGCTGATGTGAGTGCGACCCCGTCGCCCATGGCGGGGCACCACCACTGAGCACCAGCGCGTTTTTTCGGCTCGGCTGTTCCCGGCACTGCGCGCAAATGTAGTGGGTTTCCCGTGTGCGTGAAACATGGTCCCAAACAGAGTTGTCGGCAGCCCTCGCAGTGGGGGAACCAGCCCACTGCAAGTGGCTGCCGCTAGGACAGGTTGAGAGCAGCCTGGTATCAGTGCTGGGGCCCCCAGGCACCCCGTGGTGCCTGCGTGCAGCCTCATCTTCCCTTGGGCCCTGGCCATGGAGGCATTCCAAGAGGAAGTGCTGCCATCTTGCCTTGTGGAGAGATCTCGCAAGGGGTGGTTCCCGGGCACCATTTAGCCAATCCAGAGGCAATCTGTGCCCAGGAAGGACTCGGAGATCGCACAGGATTAGACTCCCTATAAAGCAGTGATCCCAGAGGCCATCTTTCTCTTTCAGGGCTCATTGGTTGTCGGAGTTGAACCTCATCTCAGCTCGGTGTTTTTCAGCAGCATGAGAGGCATTGTGGCTCCAGCGGCAGCGGAGGCAGCACAAGGGCTGAAGACCACATTGTTTCATCAGCTGTGGTATTTCTCCCCTTGGTGGGGGGTGTCCCGGGTTTTCTTTCTTTTTCTTGTTTTTCAGGAAACCTCGGCGAGGACCCAGCGCCATCCCTGCTTCCTCCCTCACACCAGCAGCCAGCCCCAGAGGAGCTTAATTTGTTTGTCTTTCGTTTTATTGTCGGTTTTTCTGTGTGTGTAAAATAAACTTGTGGGTTTGTTCTTGATTTTTCTATTGCATTTTCTTGTCACTATTACGCCCCCTAGGGTCCAAACCAGGACAGTTTGGTTAGGTATATTTATGACAGCACTAAATACAGAGCTAATATTGTTAGGCTTAAAAAACAGGTGTTATTATAGGAGATGTACTGTAGAATAGACACAAATGTGTGTGTAATTGCACACGTAGTGCAATTAAGATTTACTGACCCCATTTACAGTTCTGTTTGGAAGTGAGGATAATACTTGCATTAATGACAGCAACGGTAGTCCTTTATCAAATTAGAGACTAAATTAGAACAATCCTATGACAATCAACTTTAAATTTGCCTCTAGAACTTTCCAAAGCTATGACAATATTTGCTATGTGACAGTAGTTTCCATATAACACTGGAGTACAGTCAGCATCCTTTTCACCAGCTTCTCAGCATAAGTTATGTATGTATACACATACTCTGTTCCTAAAAAGATATCGAAGAATCAAGAGAGATTTAAAGGCACTGTTGAAAGAGATTCTGCGAGGTTCCTAACTTTCATTGAATCACAGAAGCAATCATTAACTTTAAAAAGTTGTTTTTTTCTTTTACCAACAAAGACCTTTCTGTGAGTTCTATATGTTTGGTTAAAGTTAGTATAATGACAAAGAGAAACAGAATAACCTTACCACAGAATAAATAGGCAACTTATTTACAACCAATTTATAATAGATGGGTTTGACATTCACAGTAAAACTAAGGACAATATATTATCTGATTAAACCTTCTGTTTTCTCCTCTGTGTTGGAGAGCTTAGTCCACAAGCAGTGATTCAGCAAACTTGCTAAGGAAAAATGCAGTAACAGTAATTTCTTTTCTGACATGGAACCCAGTTACAGATTTTAGATAACTGCTAGTAGATCAAGAGATGCACAAAGTTTGAAGCAGATTATTGAAGACACGACCTGCACCAAGGGAAGAACTCAATCTCCAATATTGCACATAAATTCTTACTGGAGCATAAATTTTGTGAGATGATCATTTTATGACAGAATTATATGTTATTATAAAATTTATGCACACTTTACAAATATGTAATCTAGATCGATAGTAGAAGTTTTTGTTTTGACATTAAACCTTTGTAAATAAAATTCTTTCTCTCTGTGTTTATCTCAATATCAGCCATTTCAAACAAGTAGTTTTAAAGAGGTTAATGGGGTTTTGTGATAAAAGGCAACCTATATGTAAGTTCTAGTCCAATCCTCTGTTTTCAAACCTACAATAAAATTTTCAGGTTATAGGGCATATTTTTGTTTAAGAATTGTATTCTAAATGACAAACAAAGTTAAACAGAGCTTTTAGTTGTTTGCAGATGATGATACACGAATAAAGAAAAGCTAGTTAGAGTATTGAACTCACTGAGAAATGTTTTTAAATTAATAGACTTCGAAAGTATTCTAATGCTGTTTCTGCTTGTCTGAACTGAGCTGATTATTTAAAACTGTATTTGGAAACTAATGTTGTTCTCATGGTTAGATTAGGGTAGATGGGTAGGTTAGAGTCAAATGCTTTTTGTCCTTAAGATAATTCTTGCAATTCTTCAATTCTTGAATTTCTTGACCATAGTAAATTTTATGCATCTGTTTTCTGAGAAAATGTTAAAAAGGAAGTAATTGTATAATTGTTAGAACTGGACGGAATAAGGAAAATACTTTGCTAAAAAGGATTTTTGCATCTTTCAAATTGAAAGAAAATTTAGCTTATATTTTTGCTTTCTTTGGGTTTCTTGCATGTTTCTTTTGGTTTTAAATGTAAACTAACTAAGCAACAAGAAAACAAACAAAAAAAAACCCCAAACCAAACTTTCTTGAAAGAGATTTTTCAGGGACATTTTGGGGGAAATTAAATGAACAGTCTAACATAATTAAGGTTTCTGTGTTTTGACAGCAATGATTTTTACATAAAGGAAGATTTTTATGATGAAATAATTCCAACAGACTTTCCCTAAATAACAAAGGAGACCTGCTTCCATTCTCAGGATTTAAATCTACTGTAGTTCAAAAAGCAAATTTTTCCTCACCTTTCAGTAGCTAAATTCTTTAAAGAAAGATCAACTGCTTTGTCAAAAAGGGAACTTAACATTTTTGGTATTCTCCCCAGGGATTGAATTCTAAATATGCTTTTGGAAAGGGTCTTCCATACCTTAACTCTAGCCACATATATTGTCTGCATCCTAAGACAAATACAGAATCTGCTTATCTGCATAACAATACAGAATGAATATCAGAATTCTCTGCTTACAAATGCTGAATAGGTTTAAACACTTTAACAAGGATTTCATGCTGTCTATTACAAATGCAAGCATATTAGGGTTTAGGTAAGTAGAGTGCTTTTTGTCAATGAATCTACTTGGCACTGGAGCTGTATCTGGAACTGATGGGGGAAAACTGAGTAGCACAGTTAACAGAATTTCAAATCATAAGAGGGCAAAATACAGATTAGACCGGAAAGCTGTCAATGATTTTGCTACAGATGAGACTTGGTCTGTGAAGATTTGCTACACAGTTTGTTCCTTGGGATTACTGTATTTTGGTACAAGTATTATTGACCAGCTAAACATACAACATTCAAAGAGTGAAATAAGAATGTCCCACAGACTCTTGCAGTCATTGTTTAAATCAGCAGATTGCTCTATAGTTGCCATTAGCAGTTGTTACTTCTTTTCACACTTCCACTACTCATTTCCTATGACAAATCAGGAGGAAATGTGCTCAAGTAACTCCCTGATGTTAATAATTGCCATACCAGTCACAAATTTTTATATTTAGAAAAAATTGCTGCAAGAACAAAATGGTAATTACTGCAGGCAATTCAGAAATGCTTGTACTTGATGGGTCCTCTGATTTGTGAGATAACTAATCTGCTAAACACATACAATACGGCTACAGCAACTTACTAAAATTGTTTTGTCATTGTAATTATACCTTATGCCAGCAGTTCTAAGCAAAACTTGCTATTAGCTTAATTGAGTAAAGAAGTGATGCAAAAAAAAATCTGATCTAGTGGTCCCAAAGCTATAGCAGGTGCACAGCAAACCCAGGAAATAGGTCCCTGGAGGCCGCAGAGATGAAGTCCTGATCCCGGAGTACAAAAGATAAATATTGCCAATGTTTCCAAAGGTGCTTCATGAATAGATGTACCCAATGTTTTTCCCTACACTTGAAACAGGTCTTGGCAGGAATTCAGCTATACATTACTGTAGCTTTTACCAAATAGATGTCCTCGTATTGGCTTGGTTGTGGGCTGTGAGGTGCGTTTGCTTTCTTCTCTACCAGAAGTGAATAACTGAAGTACTGAGGAGCTGAATGAGAAGCTAATGCTTATATAATTTCTTTTTAAGGTCATTTGAAAAGATTTCATTAGCTGTCAAAAGTAACAAATATTAATGAATACTAAGTCTAGAAGCAAAATGATACTTTGGTTAATAGAACATATATCTTAGCAGTAGGTCTAAACACTTGACAGGTATATGAGTTTAAAGTTTGCATAAAATATCACATTAACAGATAATCTGCTTAGGAAAGTTTTTAGCACTTAATTAGAACTGAAGTGTCTGTCTGGGAATTGATTACCTTATATTTCTGCTTATCTGATTATTCTGGTGTTACCTTCCTCTTTTTTTAGTTGATGTGAATGAGCAATCTAATTGGTCACTTTAGAGCAAGAATGCAAGTAGTTTGAGGCTTGGGCTTGGTTTCTACAAAGAAGTTGTAACTCCATTTCAATGGTATCTGTGCTTTAAATATTCTCTGTTACAGTATTTTTTATAAGACTAATTTTTGTTTTTATTTGTTTTTATTTGTTTTATATGACTACATAAGACAGTGAATTTATAGCAATATTTGTTACATTTATCATCTGTAGCCTGGTCTTCAAGAACAGCAAACAAACATACCTGAGGCTCACCCAAAAATGCAAGACATAGTCATAAAATTGTACATTTCAGAAGCTCTCCCTGAGTGATCATCCTTGGAAGCTGCAGTGTCTGGGTTCACAGACATTCATGCAACAGTACTTTTTCATATCTCTCTGAGCAATAGTGTAATTATGTGGTTTACTTGCCTTAAAAGGATGATTTGTTGACTGAGGTGACATAGCAACAGGAGGCCATGCTGTTTTTTAAAGCTAATATGTAATATTTTAATTGCAGAACTAAATATATGATCTGACCACACTTAAAATTCTGCCTTGATTCTCTGTCATGCTGCTGTCAGACTCACAGTGTTAGTATAACTGATTTTGAGGAATTGTTGGTATAACAGCTTGTATATTCCTCTGCCTGACATACAGCTGCCAAAAATCAGGGCTATTTTTAGCAGTCTGATACTGATGGCCAGACAACCCTTGCACATATTAATAATGTTCACCTCCAAGGGAGTGCAGCTATGTAGTTG
>VYZS01065697.1:0-16280 GCA_013400695.1 Neodrepanis coruscans | reverse complement strand
CTATTTGTGTGTGTGCAGTCTCACTCATCCATTGCTGATAATTATTTTTGCTGATAATTAACCTGATAATTAGTAACCCTGATACGTAGCGCAAATTGACTCGTTTCCAATTTGCAGCCAATTTTCCTTTTCCCAGTGCCTTGTGCAGGTAAAGACAGAGAAAAGAGATCATTACTGGGGGGCACCCACCCCATGATGCCCATGGGCACTGCAGATCCTCTCTAAGGCCAGGGCAGGTTCTCAGTTGCTCTATGATTTGCAGCAAATACAACCCAAAAGGCTGCCACTGCTATTATCCTCTTGTTTCCCATGGGAAAACTGGACAAGCCTCTCCACCAGGGATGCTTCAAGCAGCTGCTTGGCTCAGCCAGCTGAAAAACACCAGGGAGAGAAGCGCTTATCTCCATTTGCCCGCTAGTAGAGGTCATGGACTGTATTAAATGTGTCTTTCTGGCAGCATGCAAGGACAGACAGGGAAAGTTTTTTCACTAAGCAGGGAAAGTTTTGACTGTCAACCTTCTTATCAGTAAATATGCAAAGCAGCAGGAGCTGAATGCCTCTGCAACATAATGAAGAGGAGGAGAAAAGTCATGCAGCACTAATCAGACTTTGATAATCTCCTCTAGGTGGTGAGTGAAGCTAAGGCAGAAAAACCCTGATGAACAGCATGCTGGCACAAAGACGTTCCTAGTGCTGCTTGAAGGTTGTCCAAAGAGGAAAGCTCTGGTGCTTTCCTATGATACTTACATTTTATCCCACTATACCTGCACAGATGTGCAAATCTCTGATGGTGTCAGCCAAGGATGGTGTCCCTTGGCTTCTTCAACACATTCATCATGGTTAAGGTTGCCAGATGTGAGTGAGATACATAGTTTCTGGGGAAAAGGAAGATTTTATTTCTTAGAAAATGTGGGTTTTGGTACAAACCTAGATGACCCCTTGTCTTCCCATTTTCTTATGCAGAGTAAACATATTTTTCCAAAAAGGACTTCCTCGCATCCTCTCAATTCCTTATTAGAAGGCAATTAAACACGAGCACTAGCATGCTGGATGCTGGTGTTGGAGCCATTTCCTACTTTTTGAGGGTTAAAAATATTCAGAAATCACCCCAAGCCCCTCTCATAGCTGTCATCAGCTGAGAGGCAGGTAGCAGGTAAAATTGCCAGAAAAGCTATAAAGCATTTTATTAAAAAAAAAAAGAAAAAAAAAGAAAAGAAACAAATTCCATTTCAGTGGAATCCATTATACACCAGAATTGCATTTGGAGTTATTAATTTTAAATAGTGGTCCTGGAAAGTCCTATTGATGGGATTTAATTATTCAGATGAAATCTGAAGTGCCTCCACTTTACTGAGCCCTGCAGCTGCATCATTAATAAGATTTCTATCTAAAGCTCCTTCCTCCTGGGTCAGGTGAAAGACACTGACTTATCAACAGTCTTTTAGAGCCTGACTGTGGGTTTTGCATGACAAGATGATCAAATGTAATCAGCTGCTTGTGACAGGACATGAACGTAAATCAGCTCAACAGAAGCATCAAGCCACTGTGCCAAGTAGATGCAGAGAGCACTGGGGGCCAGTGTAAAACACGTGGGCTCTGGCACCAGCACTGAGTGAGTCTGGCACCTCTTTGGGAGAGTGCTTGCCCTTTATACCACCAGACACATAGCCTAGATGGTAAAACCTCCTGGTTCTTGCTTTGGCAGCAATTGAAGAAGTCATGTTTCCAAGGGCTTGGTCAGGGAACAAGCAATGGGTTGATGGAATGCTTTCAAAGCATGTTCCTCCTCAGCATTAAGCAGAAATCCTGTAAGGATAAGGAAATTTTGCCCATAATTGGCATTCTCCACACTGTTTTGCCCACCATTTTTTCATGAATGCTATGAATCTATGCCAAAGCATACCAGGCCAATACAAATGGTGACAGCAGCACTTGAAGAGATCCTGGATATGCTTTGTGAAGGAGAAAGAGAAGGTTTGGGGTGAACATGAGTGCTGCTTGCCTCACCTCTCTGGAGGGGGTCAATGCTGCTGTACATATGGGGCAGGAAGATGGAGGCTTGGGGAAATTTAGGACTGCAGTAGGATACGGACCTCCACCCAAAGCTGTGAGTTTGAAGAGGAGGTGTGTCCCCAGAACCACTTGCTATTACACCCTGTGAAACCCAGAGCTAGGCCCCACTTTCTCAATGATAGGTCTCATACTGTGAATCCTAAATGCTTTCCTTGTACTTTCCTAGGCACAACTTTCATAGAAACACAGGAAGGTTTAGGTTAGAAAGGACCTTTAAAGATCATCCAGTCCAACCTGCCTGCCATGGGCAGGGACATCTTCAACTAGATCAGGTTGCTCAAAGGCTCCATGGCCTTCTCACAGCTTTCAGGAAAGGCTGACCCAGAGTACAGCATTTCTTACTCAATCCTACAACCATCAATGAATTTTTAAGGCCACCATGAATCTCAAATCTTAAAAAAAATTACTTATATATATTAAAATCTTTCAAGAAATAGAACAAATTGTATACTAATATATTTCATAAAAGTGATGCTGTCTGTAGCCTTGGTTTAGGGAAAATACAGAGAGGGTAAAGGAATGTGATTTGGTTGCCACTGATGCCACAAAAGCAAGGGTATAGTGAAATGGTTTCACTGTGGAAAACCAGCAGTGAGCTGAACAAGTGCATACGGATGCTCTGCCTGCTTACATGTCTTGCAAAGCTTGGTTCTGACAAAGGGGATTTTGCAATTAGCTTGCAAAGCCCATTTGGAGTTTTGAAACGAAAGGTGGCTGTGAAGAAGCAGCTGCCCAGATTCAGGTGTCAGGGAATTCTTACTGAGCTGTCACAGTGCCCATGCCTTCGACGTCATGGCACAAACAAGAACTGAGCTGGGCACATTTAAGTGCATCTTCATTTACTGCTCCACTAGTCATGGGGATTGATTTCATGCCTACCTCCTCATCAGCACCAGAAAGGTACTTATTAGCACTAGACAGATCCTAATTTTCTTCTGAATTCCTGTTTGCTGATTTTCTGTGCTCGCAGCATTAGACTTGGTCAGCGCTTCTCCAGGATGTCACATGCTGCTGTGTAAATACTTCCTAAAGCCCTTTCGCTACCAAACAACTAAAGCACATCTGTTTTCTAGGATGAGGCTGTCTGGCCTGAGACATATTCCATCCCTTTAACAGGAATTCCTCATCATTCTCCCCATTCTCTGACTTGTGGCAGCTGCCCTATCAGGTGTACTGAGAATTTTCCAGAAATTGTTGCTGTTGATATTATTCCTGTCAATGGAATCTCCCTTTTGCTCACAGATTAAAGTTAAGTGAACTGGAGATCTCTTGGTGACAGTTATCGAGGCTTTCTGACTTAATCCGTAATTGGTATTTATGTGCTCTCTAGATATCAGTAAACAAGGAGAACTTTGGTCTCAGCTTCCTCTGCTTTCTGAATCCAAAACAAAACCCTTATTTAAATGCTTCTGCCTATGCTCATGCAGTTCAGATCTGTTAATTCCATGGAGGGCCTTAAGGGGCTATTTTCGTCTCCAACATCCCCAGATTTATCTTTCTTACCCTCAGCCCTGACAACCACTTTCTGCCTGGCTACCCTTACCTTCTTGTTCCGTCTCTCTGCACTTTGTTGTTTCTGAGCAGATGGAGTGTTCCCCACTTATTTCTCTCTGCCATTTGCTCTACATGGCTTTTCAGCGACTGCCTTGCTTTGGAGAATGGGCCAAAAGCCAATGCTGCTTTCCTCCCTGGAATGAGTGAAGAAATGGCCTTTCAGCTTAGCTAATAAACTTTTAAAGAACTGCTAAGCTGCATTTAGGTTTCTCCATCAGCTTGTTCTCCCACTGGTTTCACTTCAGCATTTGCTGGCTTTGGGAAAGGAGCTATACCGGAATGAAGTAGTGTTTAAAGACAGGTTCAATAAAGCCTTGAGCAACCTGGTCTAGTGGGAGATGTCCCTGCCATGGCAGGGGGAGTTGGGACTAGGTGATCCTTAAGGTCCATGCCAACCCCTTAACATTCTGTACCATTCCATGAAGCCACGCTGCCGGCACGGCACGGGAGGTGCCCATGGGGGCCGGGTAACCCACCCACCTCTGGCGTGACCCGTAAAGGAAGGCGATTTGTTTGTCCCTGATGCCACAAAAGCAACTGGATGGTAAAACGGAAAGCCAGCGTGGAGCTGAACTCGTGCCTCTTAAACACCTCGGTCTGACAACGGGGGTGTTGCGATGAGCTTGCGAAGTCCTTTCGGAGCGGTGGCAGGAACGGTGGCCGGGAAGCACCCGCCCCCGCGATGCCTCAGAGCGCCGGCCNGGGCGCCGCCGGGCTCTGGCAGCAGTTCCAGCGGCTCCTCCTCGTCCTCCTCCTCCTCGTCCGCGTCGTCGTCGGCGGCGTCGAGCCCGGCGGCGGAGAGCCCGGAGGCTGCGGGCCCGGGCGCGGCGAGCGGGGCGTTCCGCGAGCTGCTGGAGGCCTGCAGGAATGGGGACGTGACGCGCGTGAAGCGCCTGGTGGACACGGGCAACGTGAACGCCAAGGATATGGCGGGGCGCAAATCCACACCGCTGCACTTCGCCGCCGGTGAGTACCGGGCCGCCCGTGCCCGGCCGGGGCGGTGACAGCGGGCGGCACGGGCAGGGATCGGTCGCGACCTGGTTCCCTAGGAGCAGCTTCCCTGGCCCCGGCGGGTCGGGAGAGTGTGAGCGCACTCGCTGTCTCGGCGGCGTTGGACTGCGGGGAGAGGGCTCTTAAATCCCCCTCTTTTGGGCGAGACGAGTGGGAGGCGTAAAGAGACCGTAGGGCTTAAAAGTGTGGCCGGTGTGCTTTATGTTTGACGCACGGGCTGCTGCGAACTTGTGCACGTGGGCTTAGGAAGTTAGAAACAAAATTCAGGACAGAGTTGGCACGAAGTAAGGATTTCACGTGTGTTGTGGCAGCTCAGGGATCCCTGTGATGCACAAGGGCTTGAAGGGAGTCAGTTTTGATGCCTTGTACTTTGTAACTTTGTTCCTTTCATTCGGGCGTAGCTGCTGATTGATGTCTGCATCTCCTGTGGCCTGGGTGGGCTGGGGAAGGAGGTGAAGTGGAACAGCTGAATTTGACAGAAGTTACAGGTGTCTACAGACAAGAGTATGCCTCTGTGCATAGTAGAGATGTCATTGTGATCACAACTAATATCTTAAAATCAATTTAACAGTGAGGTCCGACAGTGTAGGTTACCTGGAAGTAAATATTACCTTTTGGAAAGTAAAGCTGTTACAGGTTAGTGTTGTTCATAGAAAGAACATTTTTTAATGGGGTGTGATCTTCAGTGGGGGCAAGGCACACGAAGTTCACAATTCACAAAAAGTAAAATGAGGAAGGTATTTTAAGTCATCAGCTCTAACTCAGGACTTGTGCAACTGCTGGGTCTGTGGTTGGGCTGAGGTAGTAAAGTGCACAGATCTCGTCTGAGCTTTAAGTGATGCACTAGAACACATAAACTAAGATGATTAACAAGACTCTATTGAGTGGTCGGTACTTAAGTGCTGGCATATGGCTCTAAAGCACTGTTGAAATCAATAACAAAATGGAACGTTCTATGGCACGATGTTGCCTGGAGTCTGAATAGTGCTGTACAATTTATCAGTCAGATAATACTCTCTGAGATTGTACGGGTTTGTTTTCATTTTCAAAGTACAAGTAGCATTTGGCAATGCCCCTAAGGGAACTTTTGGTCCCTCATTGTTTCCTTTTTGTTTTCTCTGTTCTGAGCTCTACCAGTGAAATGTGGCCTTAGCAAGTGGAGTTTAAAATACAGTGAACTTCTGGGGTGTAGAGATGGACTTAATTTTGGTGAATCCTGGAACATAATACTGTATGTGTGCACATGAAGTTCTTAGTGCTTTGGAATGCTTGAATCTGCTCTGCTGGTTTTGGATGTAGACTTAGTTGGACCTTGCTGCTTCCCCTGAAGCTCTGAGATCTGAGGATGTGACTTCAGTGCTGCTACAAATGGCTGTGCTGAAACTGCAGTGGTAACTTCTACTTTGATTAGGGACGAAATGGACAAAACTTGAGGGAGTAAGGCTTCCACAGCTGATAGTATCAATAAGATGTTACTGTAATAAAAGTGGAAGGTGATTCCTTGTAGCTTAAGCAGGGGAAGTTCTTGTACCCAACAAATTCCTGTATCTGTTTTTCTAGAGACTTTCCTCAGATACCCACTGGAATATCATGTGTTCAGCTTAATGATTCTCTTCTTCAAACTGGATTGAGTGAGACAAACTGTTTCACTCCCTTGCCTTTCTACTGTACTCTGATGCTTGAAAGCAAACAAGTTTTATTTCTCCTTTTGCCCACAAAGGAGATAAAATCAGCACACTGCCTAAGATCAGCTGCATTCAAACAATGTGCTTGCTTACAGGCTGTTCCAAAACACAGCACCTCAAGATCTATGTAATGAGAAATCTGCCTAATGTTATTACATGTCAAATCCACTGGAACCAGACATGCAGGGATTTGAGATAAAACATGTATCGGTACCTGAGGAAAGTCACTGAATCTCGCATATATAACTATTCTTTCAAAAGTTTCTGAAGGTTGCAGCTTTAATCCTGAAGGCAAAGGGATCTCATTTGTGTTAGGAAACAGTCAGTGGTCATAGTTTGAGAGCTGATCAAGTTGATTTGTCAACTAGCAAGGAGTTAACAATAAAAATGCAAGCTGCTTTGGCATGTGAGTGAGACAAGCAATGAGGAGGCAGAGCTGATACAACAAGCTGCTGAGTGTTCCTTGCGGGAGAGCCAGGAAATGGCAAGTACTCACTTCCACTCTCTGCAGAGTCCCCTGAATTGACCATTCCACCTGTGGTGCAATGTACAACAAATGATCTTACATTGCTTAAGATACCATTCTTAAACTACTCTGATTCAGCTTGTTGCAGTTGTCTGATGCATCCTCACCACAGAAGTGATGTCTGATCTTACACAGTCGTTTGCAAAGCTGAGTCACTGGTTAATTCTGCCTTGTGCATCTTAAAAAAGGGTTAACAATTTTCAGCTGGATTCATATGGATAGAATGAAGAATGTAAATTGTGTGGTCAATTAGGAATCATCCTGGCAGCCTTACAGGCTCTGAGCCTGTAAAATGCACAGTTTTCCTTGTAAAAAAAGTTGAAAAATTGAAGTGATGAATTACTGGTGTTGACTTTGGAATTCTTTGGATTTTGTAGCATTTGTAGTACATGAACTCTGTTAGTGTCATAAGCTTATTAGTTTTGTAGGAAGCTTCAGCTTGCTTTGTCTGTGACTAGTAACTTGTTGTCTTCAATTGTCCTCCAGTACTGTGTAATGCGTCTTATTTCCATTTAAAAATACCTCAAAGAAATTTAGAAGATGATCTAAATGCAAAATCTCAGCCCCTCAGTAAAGGGCTGAACCAGCAGCCCTTTTTCTTGTCTCAAAGGGTTTTTAGTTTACTTAGTTTAATCACTCAATTTTATTGTGTTCTCTCTAGTGAAGTGGGAGAAGTGCTGGTGGGTTTTGGAAGACTTGTCCTGGGGAGGAATCTGGTCCTTGAACGTGCAGTACTGAAGCAGAGAGACATGCAAGGGCTTAGCTTGGACTTCTTTCATCCTTTGCTTACAGTTTAAAACCATTCTCAAAAGGTCGTGTGTCTCTTAAGAGTGTGCTCCTCTACTTCAAGGGCTTGTACTCCCGTCTAAGCTGTGTTTAGTGTTCTCACAAGGGGGGTGATGTTTAATAAAAACGTCTTTCCTGCTTTGCTTAAGGTCACAGTGGTACCTACAGGTGTGTTTAACCTGTGATTATTCACTTGTGTAAAGTTTAACTCCTTTTGGAGTCATTTTGCTCTTAAGAGCGAGCAGGTGAAAGGAAGAGGAAAAGTACCTAAGGAGATTTAGAAGTTTTCCATGTCATAAGTCAAACTCTGCACATAACAGCAGCTTTGTGGGAGGTTGGAATTGGCATTTGGAGGAGTTCATGCTGTGTTATGATCAGGTGACATTAATTGGGCAGCAGGTGAAGCAGTATAGCTGTACTTAAACTGATCAAACTGGCTGCTTGAGGTATCATGCACACTGGAGAGAGCATTTTTCTGATTCTGTAGGGAGTCCATATATTTATTTGGTTTGGTTTTCTTACCAAACTTTCTGAAAATGAGTCTTGAAATTCGGAAAAGAATTGTGTCTTGCAGGGTGTCTATAAACTGTTACCATGTGAAAGCTGGTGACTAACTGGAGGGAGGTTTAAGGTGGAAGCCACAGTGGCAGTGTGTAACAGAGGGTATCAGCTGGTGCTCCTCTTACTTTCCTTGCGTTGCCTCTCTCGTCAGTCATTCCAACTGCTCAGCTGTTGCTGGTTGTTCCTTTGCTTCAATGCCACAAGAAGAGACGGGACAGGACAAGCTTGAGGTCTCAGACTGAAGAACAGGATGTGTCATCATGGCAGCAGTAAACACTGTATGGTGTTCATGTGTGCTGTCTTGTCTGATGGCATTTATGAGTTTTGTTTAGCTTAATTTTGAAGCTGCCAGTTTCCTACCTAAAGCCGTTTCTTGTCATTTTCATGGTATAAATTGGAAAAAGGCAAGAATACAGCATTGGCAGAGGACTAGTTAAGTGGTGTTTTCTATGAATTGTTGTGCCTCTCTCTTGATTTATGTAAAACTATCATAGCTCTGTCCAGCTCCTGGCTTTCACTAAACCTTAGTCTTCAGTTGTTCCTGTGAGATGATTGGAGAAATGAAGAGCCTGTCAGTCACTCTGAATTTTTGCCTTTTCTTTGACTTGGCTGACAACTGTTTGTTTCACCCTTACATTTCAAATGTTCTCTTGTTGCTGTCTTTTTATAGTGGGATTACTGCTTCCTTTCTCTCCGGGGCAGTGTTTTTTGAGGTACTGCAACTTGCCTGAAGATTCTGACTTGCATAAAGAAGCTAAAATGAGGACAAAACTTGTGCATTTCATCTGTGTGAAATAGCCCAGGCTGATAAGGGACCCTGTCCTTGAGCTGTGGAAGCTGACGGGTGAATCTCATCATTTGATGAGATTGATGCATTCTGGCCCTTTAAATGGAACTCTTCTCCATGGTTCCTCTGGTTCTGGATGTTTTCTGTAGGAACTTTCTGTGGGATTGTCTTTGGGGATCTTTGATTACAGGTCCTGTCTCTGGAGCTCTTCCTTAGACTTTGTAAATTAAAGGTGCAGTGGAAATACGCAAGAGTAGGGTTTTTAAAGTCATCGTTAATAACATCATGAAAGTTTCTTCTGTTTAAACTGAATTGTGTGTGCTTCATCTCTCACAAATGGCTTTACGTGTGGGGTTTTTTTTTTTATGAAAGATGACCCTGACACTGCAGTAGTTTTGGTAACTACAACTGCTTTATCAGATTGAGTAATGTGATCATTTTAAAGACTTTCTGGCACTTTGTCAATTCAATTCCTTGGATTTACTGATGGTTGTGGGGAAGCTGTTCCCGTAATTGTTTCTCTGAAAGATAGGTGGTGTCATGGGATAAAATCACAGTAGGTTTTACAGTGCTTTTTGAGGACTGGACAGAAGAGGTAATTCACCAAAAACTGTAAAATGTTCATTGCTGGCATTTTCAGAGGTACCCTTATCAATGACCCCATGTCTAGCAATACCTTGAAGAAATACATGTGTAGTGCTGAAAATTACAACACTGAACAATTTGAAAATGAATCTTGATTTTCAGGTATACTCAGGTGGTTTTTCCCTGAAAGACAAGAAGTACATGTAAACCAAATGCTCAGGAGGTTTCAGCACTGTCTTTAATAGTTCAGTCTATAAAAACTAAAGGCTAATAAAATCTGTTTAGTTTAGTTGAAAACATCCTTTCCTCTTTCTGCTCAATTATCCTTTGCCAGCCAAACGAACAATGTAAATGTGGGCACATTGAGATCTTACTTCTTAGTCTTTATGTCCTAGGCCTGTTAGCTTTGCTGGGATACCAGGTACCCTCTGTTTGCTGTTGAACCACTTTAAGCTGTAATTTTCTGTTTGGAGACTTACAGGTCCCTGCAACTTTTGTGGCTCAGCAGCTCATGCAGCAGCTGCTGAACTGCTGTTTAGCCCCATGTATTAAAGAACACTCACTTTGGTCTCTGCTCAGTGTTCTGACTTGTAAATTGTAATGGTTCAGCATCTCTGCCACAAGCAGCTTGAAGGCTCTGTACAGTGGGGGTGTGGGAGTGCTTCCAGCCATGGAAAGTACCCAGGCTGAAGTTGTTATCTGGAGCCCCTGGGCTGTGTTCCTGCACGGGATTAACTGAGGAGTGAACTGCCACAGTCTCTGCTAGATGTGAGCATCGCTGTGTGTATCCATGGTGTCTTCCCCAGATGCTTCTTCCATCTGCTCGTCTGTGTCTCAGAAGAATATTTTTTTAGGCAGAAATAAAGATTTTGTTAAACTGTTGTCAGAATTCTCAAGCCAGGGTAAGCTTTGGTAAAAGGGTCTTTTCTTTGTTTTGCCTCTGCATTAGTCAGCTTCTAGGAAACTTCTGTCCTTCCAAGGGTGTTGAAGGACTTGGAGCCTGACTGAGGAAACAGTGTAAATTCCTGCACAAAAGCTGGTCTGCAGCTTGGCTGAGCGCTGAATGTCAAGTTACAACGTTAGTTTTAGCTGGATAAGCTGATGTGGATGCAAAGTTCCTAAATCTGGCTTAGGGATCTTGCCGTATGTACCATGGGGGAAAAGCATGTTAATTCTGAGTTACAAGTCTGAGTTACATAGCTGTAACTAGTGCACTACTCTGGCAAAAAAAGAGTCTTTATTAATTGAGATGGAGGTCCTGTTCAGGGTCTGCACCTCTGGGGCGAAACATTCCAATTTGAGAAGTCTTGATGAATGAGTTGTTGCCTGCCACAGAAGGTGATGACTTTTGAGAACCATTTCTGTCACTGTTTCAGCAGCGTTTTGCTGTGTTGTGTTACACAGTCATCTGGAGGAGAACTGATGGCTTCTTTGTTGCATCTCTTGAATTTTGTACATATCTTCTAGGAGCGACACAATGCCTTTAGTTAGGTTTTGGATCATGTTTTGTGGATTATTACAATCTGTGAGCTGCCAGTTAGGAACCACTGTGCTGGAATTTCACTTGCTGCAGCATTTAATTCAGCTGTTTTGTAAACAGAATTCATACAGTAGGATTCTTCATGCCTAAGCTGGTTGGTGTACATGATGAGCAGAAGACACAATAATTCTTAAAGCGACAGTCTTTTAAAATCTCCAGTGATGCTGCTTTTAGCCCTGAGGTTTATAAAAAATGCAGTCCAGCTTTTGTGATGTAACCTGGTATGAACATTTGTGTTTTAGTTCAAACTGTCCCTCTTGAGCCTGAATTCTTTTTTCCGTGTCTTCCAAGGCAATGGTCTCCAAAGTAGAGTGTGCAAAATATTTCAGTGGGGTGCCGGAAGAAAATATATTTTATACCATTAATAAATATAATAGAAATTTAAAAACAGTGATTATTTCATTTTTATCCCAGCCTTTTAAAGTTTCTATTTTTATGCATATTTATAATCTGCATAATAGTGCAGTAGGGCATGTGTATGACTTATAAATATATGTATACTGGGGATACATGCTTAAAAATTTTTTTACTGGTAGGGCATGCAAACAAAAGTTTAGGGACTGCTGAAAAACGCTTTTGGGTCAATAGGAGGCAGATTTGGGCAGTGGAACCTTTCCAGGTTCATCATAGACAACAAGCTAAAGGTCTCAGGGCCTGGCATAGTGATGCCAAATTTTGAGGTATTTTAGTTTAATAATGCTGGCTTTGTGGTGATAGCCTCTGTTATGACCTGGGAGGATAAGTTCCTTGGCTGAGACCTTCCTGAGGTGTTATTTCTGAGCCGAGGTCTTGGGTCTACCTATCTCTCTGTTGGAAGTAATCAGACTGTAAAAGAGCAAGAATATGTTTTGGGTTGAGATAAGGTTGTTCTGCTTGAGCACTGGAACTGTCCTTCATAATAAGCTTTTCTTGAAAAAGAATGGCAACATTTTTGTAGAACTGATAAATAAGATAGAGTGGCATCCAGGCAGGCTAATTATAATACAACACAGTTCAGCTCTGTCATGAGTGTAGGTGAAATGTTCAGCTTGAATTAGGGCAAGTAAATATCCTCTCACTTTATGGTGAAATGAACCAACAAGTATAAGAGGGACATCAATAAAATAGTTTGATATCAGTACACTGGAGCAACAGTGAAGAGTTAACTATTAAATCATGTTGTTTTGCCAGACAAATGAACAGAAATACGTTGTTTTCCAGGTTTTGGAAGGAAGGATGTTGTAGAGCACTTGCTGCAGACGGGAGCCAATGTTCACGCTCGTGACGATGGGGGGCTGATACCCCTTCACAACGCCTGCTCCTTCGGTCACGCCGAGGTGGTCAGTCTGCTGCTGTGCCAGGGGGCTGACCCCAACGCCAGAGACAACTGGAACTACACTCCTTTGCATGAAGCTGCTATCAAGGGGAAGATAGATGTGTGCATTGGTAAGTGGCTGTCACTGATGTTGTAGTATTACCACATAGGTTTTGTGAAGTTATCATGGGTTTTGTGCTGAACTTGAGATGAAAGATACTGCTTGTTCTTAAAAGCTAACTCCTTTTAAATTAGCAGGTAGGTTTAGTGATAGTAATTTAAGATGAACTTTTTTGTGGTGTATAATGCAAGTTTTGTGGAATTTGCACCTGAAAAACTGTCCTGGAGAGGTTGAAGTGGTGAAGTCTCCTCATCTGTTAAATTACAATATTTTAAATCTAACTGTGTAAGTTTGTCTTTCTTGGTTGCTCTCAACAAAACTAGCTTTACTAGATAAAGTCTTTGCTTTTTGAGCTGCTCTATGTGTTGTGTTAATGGTTAGGAGAAGGTGAGCTTTTCATTCTGTTCACTACAGAGAAACTCAGTCCTTTGGAGCTTTCCAATACAAGTTACAGGACACATTGTTCACAGTGGTGATCGATCTTCAGTATGGGGTTTGTAGCCTGGAGCAAAAGCAATTTCAAATAAAATTGAACACTTCAATCATTTTAAATGTTTTGAGAACATATAAAGAGCTTTTCAGTCAGGTTGTCTTGTGGTTTTTCTCTGTGTACTTAGTATTGCTTTGGTTCTAAATGGGAACTTCTATTTTTACTTTTTTTGCACTCAGGTTAGTTTCTTGAACTTGTCAATTCTGGCTCCTCTCACATCTTCTAACTTGCATAAAATGATCTGCTTAGCATTGTGTTTTTTATCAAACGTGCGAAGGAAAGCCTGACTTTTAGAAGCTTCAGTTAAGATTATGAACTATATGTTCTATATATTATCCAGATTACAAGACAAATTTTAGAATTTCAGGTGTCTTTTTGTGGAAAGAAAATTTAAGGAAAAACCAAAATACAATTTTTCAATCTATTTCTTCTTTTTACAAGAGATATGATGGATTCCATTTTATCTCTGTGTGCAAGGTAAAACATATAGAGAAGGTTGTATAGAAATTTATTGAGTATAGTTGATTATGCAGCAGTACTGTGGGAAGAGATCCCTTGATATAGTAGGTCCCAGTAACAGTCTACTGTGATAATGTTGAATGGAAAAGTAAACTTAATTTCAGTCAGTAACTGGAGCTATATGTGGAAGTTAAAGGAGGTAATTACTTTGTTCTGTTCAGTGCTGGAGTTTGCCTGGTTTGGGGAAATACTATCTCAAATTACAGATTAAATGGGAGAAAGATTGACCTTGATTGATAGAAAGATGAATAGAAAAGTGACCTTAAAGGAGGACTAGGTTTGTTTGCTTTGGAAAAGATTTCTATTTTTCAGTTTTTAAAACCTTATAATAAAGCCAGGAGAGGGTGCAGCAGTGTTTATAGGTTTTAGGATGAAAGATGGTTGCCACAGAAGATTCTAGGATTTGGCAGTGGGGGGCAGCATGGGTAGGATTGCTTTGGGTGGTTTGTCTAAAGACTGTGATACTCACTGGAGGAGTTTGAGCAGGTCAGATGGAGGGACAGATTATGTGGTGCATCAGTTTTGATGTACAATGCTGGCAGTAATTGGAGATTATTTATGTTTAATTTTTATAATCAAAGAACTGATGATGCCTTTAAAGTTCACTAATTCAGCAAGAAGTTGTGGGTTTGGTGAAAGGAAGTACAGGACTAAATTTATGGCTTGTGTTGCACAGAACATTCTGTGTTCTGTGCATGGATTAGATCTGAGACTCTAAATGTTGGTGCTAGATTTAGGGGATGATCCATATGTATGTAGATGTTCAGCATGTGGTACTTGCTGATCAAATCCCAAAGCTCTTCTGCTATCTTCTGCAGTTAAATAGGATTCCTGGGAAGCACTAAGAACAGTGTCTGGAAATCCTGATGTAACCTAGAATTTATTGCTGAACTTGGAGATCTGTCTGAAAAGCCATGGATTGTGTAGAAATTAGTCATCTAGTCTCATTTTTGGATACCTATTCTTGACATCTTCTTTAAAATAATGCAGTAGAAAATAGTCACCCATAATATCTTCTCTCTTTTCCTTCCTCTGTGCCATCCTAACCTGTGTGTTTTCTTTATCGTGTCTAGCACAGAACACTTTTTTGGCCACTTTACAGGTCACTAAGGGAAAAAGTGATAATTGAACAGAGATGCAGCACATTCACCAATAAGGATTTTTCAGAGGAAACCTTAAGGCATCGAAGCAGGATCAGAAGACCAGCAAACTATAGGTAGTGATTATCTTACAGCAATAGAATGCTTGTGTCCAGCACCAGCCTTGGAATGGAGTGTGTGTGTACTGAAGGTACTACGAGAGCTCATCTGTACAGCTGAGTTTAGAGTAATAGGTACAAACCTGCTGCTGGGAAGCTGATGTAGAAATAAGGGCTGTACATGAACGGATGAAAACTCTGATATCAGACAGTGCACAAACTCCTCCCAAGGAAACTCTAAGACAGCAAATGGCTGATATGAGTTCTTTTTCTTTTGTTTTACTGGTTGCATATTGCAGCCATAGGACAGTGTAGGGAGAGAATGCAGATGTGCTGAGTTTGGGAGGAATATGGGCTGTGGGTTTTTTGGGTGGCACTTGCTGTTGTGTTCTGGGTCTGGAAGCGTTGATCTCGGTAAGCAGATGGTTTTCTGGCCATCTCTTAGGAAATATTCAGTCAGTGCAGATTTGTTTACTTGCTAAGTAATTAAATCCAATTGCAAGTGTTGTTTGCTTTATGTAATCAGTTTTTGGACTAAATTTATTGAAGCACTGAAAACAATTGTTAGTGTCCTCCAGTATTTATGACTTCTAGGATTGCTTTATCTGTCAGGAAGATGCATCTTCAGTGTCTGTGAACTGCTTCTAGAGCTAATGAAAAGTGGTTTTGTTTCTCAGTGTTGTATTTGCTCATGGAATGATGAATAGGTGGTGAACTCTGCAAAGTGTGTTTGGAGGAATGCTGTGATGTTGGAGTAGTGGCTGTTCTCCATGTTGGGCTGAGGAGAAAGAATTATCTATTTCTTCAGTCTGGCTGCAGTATAGACTTTCAGATGAAGATGCATGTAGTTCCCTTGTTTCCAAAAATTACATGTAGATCATGATGCTCAGAGAATATGAATGCCTTGAATGTATCCTTGTTTCTCATGGCAATCAGCAGTTTAGGAATTTGCTAGAGGCTGCATCTGGACTGTGTTGCACAGCAATTTGTATACAAAGTTCTTGAAAGCTCTGATTCATTTCTTAAATGCTGCTATACTTTTGGCTTCCAAGGTGATCTGTGGCAGGAGAATTTTAGGGTTTAGTAGTCCTGCTGAAAGAAAACAGCCCTCTTTTTGAAATATTATTCTTAAATTCTCGGTGACTTTTATCTCAAGCAGTTCAGGACTTTCATGAGAATTAGTGAACAGTCATTTCTGTTCACAGTCTGCATGTCCTTCATGATTTTGTAGACCTCTTTTTTCTTCCCTCAAATGTCTCTTTTCCAAGCTGAAAAATATAGTCGTCTGTTATGTTATCCTGTTGAAGGTTCTTCTGTTTCTGACTCCTATCTCCCCCTCCCCCCCCATTTTTTTAAGGGTGAGTGGTTGGTATGGGGGGTACAGACACCAAAACTGGGAGAAGGGTTTTTTAGGGTAACTTAATGCTTTTTTCTGGTTTGATTTTCTGGTTGCTGAGCAGTGTATGGGAGTAGCTTCAAGGTATTTCCTGAGTGCTAACAGCTCCTTTAAAACTGTTTGTGCAGCACAGTTATTTTGTAAAAAAACCCCA
>VYZS01065691.1:20052-39236 GCA_013400695.1 Neodrepanis coruscans | reverse complement strand
GTGGGGGTGGGGGTGGAAATGTAGTTTTCAAGTGAGGTTTGAACCCTCATTGCTAAATGCACTTTCAGTGTTTGCACTTGGGATTCAGGAGGAGTCCAGTTCATTGGAAATACTTTGAACAAGATCCTTCAGTGTTTCCCGATGTTTTATTTCACTCGGCTCTCAAAGTTTGGAAGGAGAGGATGTTTTTAACAAATACAGAACTTGTCTAAGACTCTAGCTTTCTGACTTCTGGTAGTTCTGTGTCATCTGTGGCACTGACTGCCATGGATTAGTGGATGAGATGGTGTTAGGTAATAGATTGGACTTGATGATCTTAAAGGTATTTTCCAACCTTGTTAATTCTGTGATCTCTCAGGGTATGAGTTTTTTTTGCTTATGTGCCATTCTCTGAATGTAAAACGTTGTTAGCTGCTAAATCTCCCTTTCAGGGCGAATTTAGGTTTTCCCTCAGTGATGAAGATAAACCAAGATCGCTCTTAAGGTCTTTGATAACTCTTTTTTTTGTGTGTGTGCAGTGAATACCTGGAATATTCAAACAAAAGGAAATGCAGGTTCTCTCTCCCTCTGTCCTTGTGGGGTGTGTACTTGCTATTGCCAACATTTACTTAAAAACCTTTCAAGTAGCCTCTTGGGGAGATAAAGGCAAACCCTGTTGTGTCGGCTGGTACATTTTGAAGTACTTCTGGTGTTCTTCCTATCTTTGGGAATAATCCGTAGGAATTAAAGACTTCAAAACCAGGAGAGCATTAAAAGCTGTACTTTTTCCTGGCTCCTCTTAAATTAGCACACATTTGGATGTTGTTTTCCTGATTGATGTGCCTGCCTTGTAAAGCATCTAGAAAAGGAGAAGTGTTTGTAGTGTGAATATTGCAGGGAGTGCTGCTGTGCAGGATCCCTTGGCTTTGGCAAGTGAATTTAGAGGGTAATAGCTGGTCCCAGGTTTGTTGCTCCATGTTGCAAGCAAAAAAACCCCCCTCCACTCCACCAGCATAGTACAGTCAAAACCTCAGTTTATTTTAGCAGAGAGAGGCTGTTCTTGTGCTCTTTAGGAATATCTCAACTGCCTAAAACCTGTAAAGCATTTTAATTGTTGTGGGACTATTTTATTTTACTGTTTTATATGCACTGAAATAAATAAGTCTGAAAAGACTCTTTACTCAATAGGAAAATTAGTTTCTCTACGACCTCCCAAGTGACCTTATAATTTATTTTCAAGGAAAATTCATCCTGAACTGATACAAGCTTGGAAAACAGGACATCTTTGGGAATACAGTACTTTTAGCAACATTGAGCAGCTTGGTGGGCACCTGGTGTCCAGCCAAGGTCAACCCACCACGTGTGGTTTCTAAAGAAACAGGTCTCATCATGAAGAAATGATGATGCATAAACACTGTTCTTTTTGTAGCCCACAAAAAAAAGAATTAACCTTTTGTAGTCACAATGTTTAGAGTTGTTTGTCACAGGTGGGCTTTGGGTGGGTGTTGACTGTGTTTTCTGAGCTGTGTATCTGCCTGGGAGGAGTGTTGCTGCCTCTGGTACTGTAGAGAAATGTTTCCTCTTATCTGCTACATTGAGACTATGAAAAATAATAGATATATTATATCCATGGATAATATAACACACGGATATCCGTAACCAATAATCTGGTTGTTGGTAATACAAATATGCCAAGAGTCTTATTGATGGTACAGAATTAATCAGGGCTTTGTTTTTGAAGCTGTGGGATGTGGTGACAAACAGAGAGATATATTTCCTTCTCATTTTACTATCAGAGGCATTAATCAGTGTAAGGATTGCTAATGGCATTTTACATATTCACTAAGGGCTGTTTGGCTCCTGCTGTGAAAAGCAGCCTGTGAAGATTGCAGGAGTGTGCTGAGAGTTTGAGCTGAGGATAAACAGACTTCATTGTTCTAAATTACTCAATTACACTGCAATAACAATACACATCTCTGTGTATTTTTTAATGTCACTCTTCATTTCTCAGTTTCTGATATTTGCTTTTGTATTAGGTTTTATCTATTAGGAGTGTTATTTATTATTGGGAGTATTATTGATGTTTAATTATTGATATTATTTAATTATTGATTCTTTAACGATGCAAATGTTATTATTTAATTATTGATATTATTATTGATAATATTGATATCATTATTGGTATTGTTCATTAGTCTTACTAGTGTATTATTTGTTTCTGTATGCCTGTGCATCTTTCATTCTCGGGTGGAATTTTTTGTGGGTTTTTTGTTGGCAGAGATAAAACCAAATTGGCCTGAAAAAGCCCCAAACAGACCAATACAATTCACTGTGTTTGCTGTTTAGAGCCGCACTCTGGATTTGCACCAGGCTTTGCACGAAGTGTCTGTTGAGACAGTGCATAGGGGTGGAGTGTCTGCTCTCTTTTTGGTCTTGGTAGTTACATGTTAAGGGTTATTACAGTGTGCAATCTGTGCATGAGGAACAACCTCAATGCAAAGTACTGCCTTTTGTCATTAGCTAAACTGGCTGCATTTTAATGTAGAGGGAAAGCTAGAATTTCACACCACAGATGGGAAGAAAAATGGAATATATTCATTGTTACAACGCAGGAATTTGGCTCTGTTAAAACTAGTGTGGATTTAATTGTGTCAGCCTTGTCCAGTGACCAGGTTTGATTTATATGGCTCCTCTTCCTGATGACTTGGACTCTGTTTTTTGATTTCCACCAGTGCTGACCCTTAAAAAAGTCTCAAAGCATTGGAATAATTTAAGTATTTCACATTGGCAGCTGGATGAGAGACACAGATGTGTGTCCTCACTGAGGGAAAGGCAATAAAATAGACAGCAAATACTTCAGTGCTGTGAATTGTGCCATTGTGAAACAAAGCATGGCCTTATTTCTGTGAATGAACACACCTTCCAGTGCTCCCACAGCTCTGGAGGCACAAACCACCTCTGCTTCCCACCCTGCTCTCCCTGTCCCTTCCAGCTGCCACCTCAGCCCTTGGTGGCTTTGCCATTCCTGGCAGTGACATCCCTCATAAGACATCACCAGACCTCTCTTCTTCCCAGCCTGTTTGTTGTAGTTGTGGATCAAAGAATCAAAGTTGCACTGAAATTAGGGAGTCAATCCTCATTTGATCTGATGGTCACCAAAAGGAGTCCAGGTTTGCAGATGTTGCAGGAAACTGTCACAGAATGATTTTACTTTACTTTCTTCAGGTGCTTTCCAAACATGAAATTGTGGTAAGGAATCAGCAGAAAAGGGATGCATTGTGCTAAAAAAAAATTAAAAATTGCCATGCAGAGCATAGAGAGCACAATGCTTAGTTGGTGCTTCAGAAAAGCAGTGAGGCAGATGCACAAAACTGAACAGAGTGGGAAAGACAAGACCAAATTCCATGGTTTGATCCACTCCAGTGTAGGCATGTGAAGCCCATTATTGCTCCATGACTTTTTTCCTTGCTGTTCTAAGGGATCTTTTGTTAAAAGTGTAACTCCCTGGGTGGTTTTGGGGGTCACTTGTGGTGTTATGAGATTGGAAGAGTTACCTAGAAAGCAACAGATACTATGTATTGATTAGTTTTGAGGAAAAACTGAACTAGAATAATAATTAATTAATAATTTAATAATAATTAAAACAAAAAAAACCCAAACCAAACCATAAAACCCATTACTCTTAAGTGGCTGCTTTGGATTTGGGTGAAAGTGTTGCCTTCTTTCAAACCAAGTGCCAGGTATTAACATGTTGTGGTGTCAGGTGCTTACATTCACCTTTAGTTTGGTCTCTCCTGAAATGGAAGCCCCTGTGGCAAATAAAATCCATTTGCCCAAATCCAGGTAACCTTTAGGTAACACCATCT
This sequence comes from Neodrepanis coruscans, assembly GCA_013400695.1. Taxonomy (NCBI): domain Eukaryota; kingdom Metazoa; phylum Chordata; class Aves; order Passeriformes; family Philepittidae; genus Neodrepanis; species Neodrepanis coruscans. The sequence goes on along the minus strand of VYZS01065691.1, from coordinate 35,391 downwards.
GAGTTTTTAAATGAATTAGAAAATCCAAATGTAGGAGAGTTCCATGACCCAGTCTGGCCTCACCTTTCAGTCTCTGATGATCATCCTGGGTCAGGATTTAACCAAACAGCCCAATACAAAGCCAGGACCTTTTGAAGGACATTTATTGCTTTACCTTGTCAGCTGGTACCTTAAAGCCTAAATATCCTTCTCTCTGTTTTCCAGACAGAAGCAGCCTCTGCCAGCCAAGAAACCAGCAAAAATACTCCACAATGGATGTAGACGATGAAGAAAACATGAGTAAGATGTGTTTATTTACATTGTAATAAACTCTGTGACAGTTTCTGAAGGTGACTTTTTCTCACAAGCACAGGAACAACTGTGAAGGAACTTCAGATGCAGAAATGAAAATTCTTTAAAATCCAATATAGAAGAGTGAGTTGGAGCTCTTGCATTAGAAGTGTTTCAAATATGCTGATCCAGTTATTCCTCCTGTATTACACCTTACACCTGATACTCTTCTTACAGCAAGGGACTAAAACAAAATACTTCCCTGTTCTGAACCAGCAGTGAAGAAGGGAGGTACCAGTAGAGCCCATGCCAAGGGTTAAGTACCAGTAAGAAGTGAGGGATGGAGTGGAAGAGTATGAAATAAAGGAAGGGAAGCAGAAATGGAAAGGGGGAAAGGCAAAGGAGGGGCTGGAACAGCTCCCTGTGGGTCTCACATAGGCTGATTATTCTCATTAAGTGCTGATTGTCCCAACCCTGAGCTGCTGAACTTTTAAATTGCCTTTAAAGCACAACAGTAGTCAAATATAATGATCACCTTGATGCAGCAAAGTGCTGTGAGAGTGCTGGCTCTGGGCTATAATGACGATCTGATAACCTGTGAGAAAAATATTCTCATTAAAACATTACAACTTATTTTTACTGTTATCTGCCTTTCAACTGTTCTTTTTTCCTTTGTGAATCAGGGAGTTGTTCTGTTGCTGCTGTGCTGACCTGCTGTGCCTGACTGTAAACAATTGTATGTGATACAATAACAAATGTGCTTGTTTTTCCTCTGAGTGACAGTGGCAAAGGTGACAAAGCCCAGCAATGCAGGAGGATTTGGAGCAGAAGAGTTGGTAGTTCAGTCTGGAGGAGTTACAGAACAGTTTTAGTGGGTGATGAAGAAGGTTGATCATTGTATTAAACCCCCCCCAAACAAATATCCCTCTTCAAAAAAACCCCAAAACAAAATGAAAATTATTATCTGAACTAGAATATATCCTTAGAATAAACAGTGAACTCAGCTGGAATATGCTTGCTAACACTTTCTTTTCCTTGGTATAAAAGAAATTACTTCAAATGTTTGTAAAGCTCTTTCTCAAAGTGGTCTCCCTAAGGAAGACTTAAAAAAAGTAAATTGTAATTGGATAATTCGTAAACATAAGATAATTTTCTTGGTAAAACATCCCTTTTCTCAATAAGGAATGTAGCTGAGCATGAACAAAAGGTACCTTCCTGAGCTGGAGAAATATCTCTTCCCAGGGGCACTCTGTAGTTCTGTGTCCCTGTGAAATGTCATATCAGAAGTTGCCTATTAAATTTTTTATTGTTTTATGTAACTGCATTTGGGGAAAGTTTCTTAAAGGGAGGGAAGGTGGGCATGTTCAATCTTTGTAGCCTGTGGTTGCATAACTAGAATTCCCCTGCAGAAGCCAGAATTAACATTGTTCTGGTACAGCTGAAACTTAAGAGAGTGATGATGCTCAGTTAATATTCCTGAGAAGACACAGTGTTTCAGGCTTGAGCTTCTGAGGTCCTAGAGAAGATGTTACAAGAGATGTGGGGAAAGGTGGGGTTCTTCAGAGTGCTTTGGTTTGTGTTCTGTTGCTCTGCATGGCTGGTGTGAACACACGAACACAGGTAACACATGTGGCTGTCCTCACCTTCCTCTTTGATAATTTTGCTGCTTCTTCTAAAAGATGCTCAGAAAGGAGCATCCTGTTTTTTAATGGAAAAAATTGGCTTGTTTGGAATTTCCCCAGGCCACTAAATGGGAACAGCAGTGTAAGGGGTAGGTAGAACCATCTTTCAGTTCAGCTAAGAGTCATCTAAATTTAATTAATTGCGCTCCAGATCAGACAGAGCAGGGGGAGTGCTGTCTCTCAGCAAGCAGGTAATGGAAGTTCCCCAGTGGATAATGCATCTTAATTGGAGACACTTTTTAATTACAGAGAATAAACCAGTGCACGCAGAGAGAAAATTTATTTCTTTACTGGCATGAAAACTTCCTGTGCCTTTTTCCTGGTTTGTAAGTTCTCAGACAAGATCTGTGGGGCAGGACTTCCCTTCCACTGAAGTTGTGGTGCTGTCAGCTGTGATTTTTACTAAAGCAGCTTCCACAGACATCAACCAAATCTCTACTCGAAGCTGCCAACTAATTTTTATGGCTAAAAAATATACCAATCCCATGAAAAATGTCCCATTTTTAAATCGTGGGCTGTGTAAATGTTTAAGAAAACAGGATCTCAGTCATCAAGTGTATCAGTGCTGCTTTAAAGCACCAAGTGCACAGCAGATGTGATGGACCTCAAAGGGCTCTCTAGACCATTCATTCCTTGGAAACTTTAAATAAAGACTGGAAAATGCATAGGTGTGAAATTATATTGAAGATCTAGATTAGGCTGTATTTAAACTTCTTGATTTTTGGGTGTGTTAGGAGATCCACCAAGACTGTGCAACCTTCCTGAGGCAAGACATACCATGTTAGCATATGATTACCTGTCAAGCCCCCCCAGAAGTTTAATAAAAAAGGAAAAGGAATAATGAAGGGCATCCACTGCTGAGTGTAGAGAGATGTTTTATAATTCAAATGTTACTACTTTTTGTCCTCCCAGGTCTCTCCCATGTTTTATACTTTCTAACAGTGTTTTACCATTGACAGTTCTCATTTTCCTGCCTTCCTTTAGCTGTGGTGCTGGCAGCACAAAACTTAATACCGGTCTCCAAATTAAAGTGAGAGACTTTAAAACTATTTAAACTGCTTTTAGAACATTCCACCACATGCTTGGATTTGGATCTACTCCACAATGTAGAAACTTGCCTCCTTTCCTGCTCTCCTGGTTTGATTTGGGATGCCCAGCTCCCTGCTGGCTTTGTCTCCTAGTTTCTTCCACCCCGCAGGTTCTCCAAAGCAAACAAGCCCAGTAGCTGTCAGGCAAGGAGTAGTTTTCTTCCCTTCTCTCTTTTAATGAGACAAGGTAAGCCTGCAAGTTTGTTTCCTGCTCCCTACAAGTCCCCCCCTCTTTGTCAGGGCATCATTTCCCTTACCTGGGCTGTGAGATGGATCAAGGAGTTCCTCCAGATGCCCTGCTCACCTGCAAAAATGCTTTTTAATGTTCAGCTGGAGTCTGTTCAACTCCTGTTTTCCTTTTGTGGTTTCCACAGGCATTGGTAGTTGTCTTCATAAGGAAAGAAAGACAAAACCAGAGACCATTAATTAGTGTTAACTCAGTGATTTATGTTCAGCCTGAAAGTCACGTTGGTTGATAACAGATTCCTGGTGCCACCAGTAAGGGTGATGTTCCAGAAATGATGTTTTAGATGAGATGTGATTTTTGGAGATTACAGCTTCAGGTAAGAAACAGTAAGGAAAGATTTAAAAATTCCCTCTATTGTCCTTAGATTCCTCCACCATAAATACATATTTATATGAAGAATATATGCATGAACACTGTGCATTGAGAGTCTTGTCCTATAGCCCACATTCTGCAGGTAATATGTTTGTGGCTGAACAGGAGACACTTGATAAAGTTTAGCAGACTTTTAGCAATGAAACGCTGCACAATATTTAGAGTTTCAATTCTCAACTACATTTAATTGACTTAATTGCATGTTCAGTACTGTACAATTCTCTGTTGTGATTTAACAAAATGTGTTGTTCCTATTTTAGCTTTTTCCTGTGATCTTCTTTTTTTGTTTTGTTTTCTTCCTTTTTTTCTCTTCGAGCACCGAAAGGAGTAACCTATCGAGCTTTTGCTGGAGGATGTTATAAATGAAAATTTAGTAACCATTCCATCAGCTTTGTAACCTGGGCAAGTGATGTGTGCATGGCAGGGGGCTCTTAGGGAAAGGCTGGAAGTGTGGCTGGAATTTCTCACTGTGGAAGAGAGCTTCCACCTCGGTTTGCTCTCATTTCAATTAATATTTATTGTGTAGATGTAATATAGAGATGTAATACAGGTATTTTGAGGTTTTGGAGCAGAAGACTTAGAAATACTTGACCTACTAAATTTGCTTTTTCACTCACAAATGCCAAGAGGAAGCACAAATAATCAATTTCTTTCATTTCCTTGTCAGGGTGAAAATGAGGTCCTTGAAGTCACACCAAATTTAATTCCTTAAATATAGCACTGACATATCATTACCTCAGCTTTCTACTTTTGAAAATAAATCATTACATTAATATTACATCGCCTTCCCCTCACCCCCTCATTAAAATATCATCATTGTGGATGTGCAGATTTTGTCCCACTTCTATTCTGCATAGCCTTGAGACAGGATCTTTATAATGAATTTTGGGTTTGTGACTCTGTGACAGCAGTTTTCTTGGGAAGGTCTTATGCTTGTTAATGACAAATACAGGGTGTTCTCTTTTTTAATAGAAAGCTGTATGGAAATATATAAAGTGGTCTCGTGGTCATGCTGGCACAGCAGGCAGCTGTATTTCCTGAGGAGATTGGGGTGAGGAAAGGCATAAAAGAATTGAATTCAGAAAATATGGAATAGCTAAAGAGAAATAAAAGCATTCAAACATTCTTTAGTCACGATACCTATGAAAGAGCTGACTGATTTTTCATTGCTCAGGTTTTAGTTATATAATTTTCCAATTTCAGCACCTAAAATCACTGAGAAAAAAAAGTAACATGGCTAAAACAATAAAATAGAACTAAATGTCTCTGAGTTCTGGTCTTAAGCATCTGGTTTTATTTTACCAATAGTAGTTGGTTGTTTTATGGGCATGTGCTACTATAGCTTATATTTCTGATTTAAAGCATTTTCCAGGCTAAATGTAACTTGTTTTGTTCCAGCATAATTTAAATGAAAAAAAAGAAGCTGCAGAGGTTTTGTTTGCTCTATGATTGTATCAAATGTGTAGTTTGGAGATCACTGGGCGTGTTATTTCTGGAATTGTTGAGGGGTTGTGTTACGTTATTGTTACCTATGGCTGTACTGCAAAAATACTTAACCTGTGAGCACACATCACTTAACCAGTTACAAAGAGAGATAAAGGAATCTATAAATTTTGCATTTACAAGATCCTGCACCGAAGGCATTGTAAGTTACTCTTTCTGGGCACCGCAGGTTCGAGCAGCACCGACATTAAAGAAAACCGCAACGTGGACAACGTGCCCCCCAAGGACAGCGGCGGGGCAGGGCCCGGGGAGGGCACACAGCTCTCCAACGGCGGCGGCAGCAGCAGCAGGAAGAGACCTCTGGAGGAGGGCAACAACGGCCACTCCAAATTCCGCCCCAAGAAGAGGAAGAAAACACCGGGCCCCGTCCTGCCCAAGAACGCCCTGATGCAGCTCAACGAGATCAAACCCGGTTTGCAGTACAAGCTCCTCTCGCAGACGGGGCCGGTCCACGCCCCCATGTTCGTGATGGCCGTGGAAGTCAACGGGCAGGTGTTCGAGGGCTCCGGCCCCACCAAGAAGAAGGCCAAGCTTCACGCGGCCGAGAAGGCGCTGCGCTCCTTCGTCCAGTTCCCCAACGCCTCGGAAGCCCACCTGGCCATGGGCAGGACTCTGTCAGTCAACACGGACTTCACGTCCGACCAGGCAGACTTCCCAGACACCCTCTTCAACGGCTTTGAGACGCCGGTGCCTTCCGACGCCTCCTTTTACCTCGGGTCCAACGGGGACGGGGCCTTCGGCTCCGCCGGGGACTACGGTTTGCCGTCGTCCGCCGTGGCCAGCGGCCTGTCCCAGTCTCCTCTGCCCCCTCCGTCCCCCTACCCCACTGCCAGCGGGAAGAACCCCGTCATGATCCTCAACGAGCTGCGGCCGGGGCTCAAGTACGAGTTCCTGTCAGAGAGCGGCGAGAGCCACGCCAAGAACTTTGTCATGGCAGTGGCGGTGGACGGCCAGACTTTCGAAGGCTCAGGAAGGAACAAAAAGCTGGCGAAAGCTCGGGCGGCTCAGTCGGCCCTGGCATCCTTGTTTAACATGCAGTTGGACCAGACTCCATCCCGCCAGCCCATTCCCAGTGAGGGGCTGCAGTTGCACTTGCCACAGGTGAGAGAAACCCTCTGGGTGTTGTTGGTGGCTCGGGCTTCTCTCCAAGAGGAGCCGAGCTGTGCAGGTTGAGTCAGCCTGAACAGCATTTCTGCTGCTCATCCTGCTTCTGCATGTGCACCTCTGTATATGTGCATTAGGTGATTTATCCACTTATGGCTTCTGACAATTTCACGAGCTCTTTGTATTCTCTTGCACAGAGAGGAGGCTTTGTTGAGGATGTTTTCAGCCTTGGTCATGCAGGAGAGCACCAAGCCCAGTGCAGTGCCAGCTTGGATTATGGTTTGTGCTGAGGAGAGGTTGAATCACGTCTTGCTCATCTCAGGCAGCAAGGCTTAGGTCGAGTTCGAGTCAGATACTGCTTGAAGTAAAATTATTGCTTGATACAACAATTCTCAGCAGAGAAGAAAATCGTTCTCTCCTGCAAACAGAAATCGTTGGCGTGAGCAGAGCTGAGTGATGGAAGCCAAGGTCAGATTAAGTGAGGCTGATGCAGTTGCCACTGATTTCCAGGGTCTGAACACACTCAAAGTGCATGTATCCAAGTTGTGTGGTTGAACAGCTGCCTTCTGAAGGGTTGTGCTCTAAGCAGATTCATCAGTGTGCACATGGAAGTTACTCAGGCAAGTGAGTCTGGAAGAGAAATAATTTAACTAATTAATGAACTAGGGAAAGTATCAAACATAGCAGATATAGAGCAGAAATTAAAAGTATTTAAAGAAATCTTAAATGTAAAGATTTAAAGACCAGAAATCTAAAGTACCTAGAATGAAGTAAGTTTTACTTATTTTTAATGAAGAAAAATTCTCCTTTGTTTTCTTATTTGTGTTTCTCCTCAGTCAAACTATACTAATGACTGACTCCTCTCCTTCTACTGCATCTCTTGAGTCTTTGTAATTATATTATATGCCCATCTAAATTCAAATATTTGCCTGTGACTTTTTTGCCAGTTTATTATGAGTATTTTAAGGCTTTGACCTTTTCTATCTCAGAAACGTTTCATTAAAATTCTAAGATGCTGTTCTGATTTGATAATGTGGGGTTGAAAAGTATAAGTAGATGTTGTGCCTATTTTAAGTATGTTGTTTTCTCAATATTCATGGCCAATATGAGTGTTTTAGAACTCCCTCTAAGCTTTCTTTTTAAATGTTGCACAGTTATTTTGTTACTGATAAATGTTTCCTTCATTTTCAAATCCAGGATCATGCCATTTTGCATAGTTACAATTTCCTCAGTAGATTCAGTAATTTCAGACTTCATTCTCTTCTCTGCTTTTAAAAGTAGGTTTGACTCCAGACACCAAAAAAAATTCACTGCCAGTAATTTGGGTGTTACCAGTTCTTGAATCAGCAAAATGGTGAAAACAGAGAAGTATGAAAAAGCCCAAACTGAGATGGGAAAGATCTACATGGGTGCTGCCTCATATAGAGCTGATTTCAAGTCAGTTTTTTATTCAGGGGCTTTTGATCAATTTGTTATCACATGTCATCATCCTTTCTGCACTTCACTGTGTTTTATTGCTTTGCTTTTAATTATAATTAGCCATTGAGTTACTGGGATTATTTCAGATCTGTTACATACTAATGATTTTGGTCTGGTATGTATTTAATGACTTAAACATTTGCAGGATTTTCAGGTCCTGCTTTATTCCTCTTTTTTTAAATCTGTGAGTTGTTCTTATTTTTTTTTAGACAGTGTTTGCTGTGTAGAAGAGTGATAAATTCAGAGATAATCCTGAAGTGGGTGAAGTTGGAGAGTACAGGCATGATGTAAGTGAGGATAGGATTTGTTATAACCCATGGACCAAATAAAATGTTTATTGGGTCAGAAAAAAGGGAAGCTGGAAATGAGCAGAGTGAAAAGTGTGAAGAGGAGAGATGACCCCTGTGACAGTGGTGGTCCTGGGTGTGGCTGAAATGCACATCTGTGATCCCACCACCTGAGCTCCTGAGGGAAGTTAAGTGCAGAAATACACATGCAAGATATCCAATGGTACAGAAGGGCAGTTGCAATCAAAAATCAGGTCATGAATTGGGTGTAGCTATAACCTTATGGTCTGTACAGGGGCTTATGGAGGGGCTTATGATCCTGTGGTTTAATTCAGGCTTGTCTGCTTGCTCACAGCTTGGCCTTCTGTGAGGGACAAAGCAAGGTTCTCTACAGTGACGAACATCTCTGTGCTGGGAAAGTGAGTTAAAACCAGTGAGACACTCAGCATGTGCCTCAGAGTGAGTCAAAATGCTCTTGGAAGACTCAGCAGTTGTGCATTGATCACCTTGGCAGTGGGTGTGTCAGGATGGAAGAGGTTGTTGGATGTGCATGAGAGGGACCTGCCTTTCCAAAGCAAAGAAAATATATTTATGGTTGGCTCTGCTTGGTGAATTGATAATAAAATCACAGAATCACAGAATGGTTTGGGTTGGAAGGGACCTTGAAGTCCATCTTCTTCCCCTGCCATGGGCAGGGACACCTCCCACTCTCCCAGGCTGCTCCAAGCCCCCTCCAGCCTGGCCTTGGACACTTCCAGGATTGGGGCAGCCACAGCTTCTCTGGGCAACCTGTGCCAGTGTCTCACCACCCTCAAAGGGGATAATTCCTTCCCAGTATCTCATCTAACCCTGCCCTTCTGGCAGTGGGAAGCCATTCCCTGTGTCCTGTCACTCCAGGCCCTTGTCCCAAATCCATCTCCAGCTCTCCTGAAGCCCTTTTAGGCTCTGGGAGGGGCTCTGAGGTCTCCCTGGATCCTTTTCTTCTCCAGGTGAACACCCCCAGCTCTCCCAGCCTGTCTCCAGAGCAGGGGGGCTGCAGCCCTTGCAGTGTCTTGGTGTCCTCCTCTGGCCTCATTCCAACAGGTCCCAGTCTTTCCTGTGTTAGGGACCCCAGACCTGGGCACAGCTCTGGGCAGGGTCTCACAGGAGTAGAGTAGAGGGGAAGAATCACCTCCTTCAGCAACCACACCATCCTTATATTTCCTCCCACACCCCAATGCAGGGAGCCACAGGACGTACCAAGGGCTCCAAAATGTGTCTTTTCAAGTTTTATTCTTTTCCATGGAAGAAAACTGCTGGTTTCAGCATGCTTAGATTAATACCATTACGAAGTTTAAGTGCATGGGTTATTTGCAGACATGGTAATTGATGAGAACTGGAGGAGACAGTGAAATCTGAATTCTGGGACAAAGAGTCCCAGAGTTGGGCCCTCAACCACAGCAAGAGCCAAGCTGGGCCAGGCAAAAGCTCCTTCTCATCCATGTCCTGTCCCCTCTGCCATGTCCCTGCAGGGGATGCTGGTGCTGGCTGAGGGCTGTCTCCACCCACAGAGCTGGTCCTGCTGTTGAGCTTTGCCTTGGATCTCTCAGGAAATGGGACATAGGCATCCTTGGACATCTCAGGAGCAGTGAATGCTCTGTTGGACTCCCTTATCTCTTTATTTTTGATGTCTTTATCACCCAGAGAGAAGTCTCCCAGAGACCACTTTCTTTCTCTCTTTTTTCCTTTAGACAGTCCCTGATTCCCAAGGAAGGCAGGGAGGGGTCTCACAGCAGGGAGGGATCTCACACCTCTGTCAAAGGTGGGGTAGTGCTGTCCCTAAAAGAAATGCTCAAGCCAGTACCAAGTGCTTTGAGGGAAAAAAAGAGAAAAGAACATGCTGATAGCAGTAATTCCCCAGTACAAGCTTTGAACCTTCAGCAGTCCAGGGGAACATGTTCCATCAGACACTGGGATCCCAGTGGTGGAGCTATTACCTCTTCAGGCCACTGATGGCCTCTGTTAGAAAGCTTATATATATATGGGGGTTTTCCTAATGCTTTTCTCTCAGATTTCCTCAAACTGTTTCCTTGCAAAGATAGCTGATTAGTCAGGCTGTGCAGAGAGGTGGAAATTGGAACTGTAAATATTGAAGCTTAGATATAGAGTTATTTAGATTATTGGAAGTTGGGCTGTTGTTGAGCTACACACATAAGCAGTGTAGCTGCAGGTGAGATCAATTTGAAAAATCCACAGAGAGAGTATTTTTACTCATGCATCTGGACTTCATTTATTCAATTTATCCTTCATATTGTGGTGGACAGACCTTGAAACCAAATGCTAAGCAGAAGAAATGGAATAAGAACTATTTCTGCAATGGCTATTTGTACTTGAAGGGCTTTTTTAATCCTGGGGCGAGGGGAAGTATTCAAATATAGGAAAGATGTACAAATTAATTATGAACATGATTGGAGATCTGGGGAAGCTGCTTCTGGAGAGGAACTGAAGAGCTCTAGGCAGTTTATTGCAGTGGACTGCTTAGTGTATACAGGAGAATGAGAATGTAGCAGATTCAAACCTTGCAAAAAAGATAATATTGAATGTATTTATAGGAATACAGTGAAGTATATGTTGGGATAATTGCTGTGGAATTGGAAGAAATGCAGAAGATACATCAGCATTAGCAGTGAGAGACTCTGCTGCCAGGTGGAATTTTCTTTAAATCAATACAGGAAACTTTGGAGCATTAGAAATTAACTACCCTGTTTTATTAGTGTGGATATGTTCCCATCTTCTCTGACTTGTGTGTGCTGGTCTCTGTTAGAGGGGAGGACCTGGTCTGACCTTGATTTTATCTCCTGTGGAAAGTTCACATAAACTGTGAAGGTAAGGAAAAGGAAAAATTAGCAAACAAAAAAACCCCAAACAAACAAAAAAAACCCCAGCAAAACTGAGGGAGAACATTTCAGCTTGCTGCAAGATGTATATTAACCAAAACCAGTCTGTATGTGTAGAAAAGGAGTAGATTCAATGTACTTTCACCAGAGAAAAGGACAATGCACCCAAAATAGCTTGGAGCTCACACATGTTACTGAGCCAACTGTCAGCTATTGTAGGTCTTTCCTTTTTTGAATTACCCAACTTTGAATAAAGATTTAATGTGGGAGCAGGGGTAGAGAAACTGCCTGTGAGATGTCAGGGCATTCACAGGGAAGGTGAGACGAGAGCTCAGTTTCTGTTCCAATTTATTTACATGAAAGGCAGTAGAATCAGAATGAGATCTGAAAGATCCCTACCCAGGCCTGGGATTGTTGTGGAAACAGCTTCAAGTCCTTGTTTTTGAGGTGGGGGCAGCAAGGACATAATTTTTTGGTCAGCAAGTCATGTTCCCATCACTGCAGTGGTCTGTTTTATTGCCTGCCTTGTTCCCATCTCTTCCATGCTCTTAATTATGTCAGTGTAATACCTGGGAGAGAAGGACAGTTCTCCCAGTTTATGGTGTGAGTATCCTTATAAAAGACCCAACACCTCAGTGGCTACATCTGTAGGCATTTAACTGTGCTTACACCCAGTTTTTGTCACACAAGTTGAATATCAAGTTGAAATAAAAATCTTTAATACATCTGCCTGTTTTTTTGGCAGTGATTGTTTTCCTCCTCCCCTCCAGCTCCTCCTGGATTGTTTGCCTCCCCAGTGGTCATTTTGTCTCGCTTGAGTTCTGCTCAGTCCTTCTTCAGCCCTCCCCAGTATCTGGATCTGTGTTCATCCAGGTGCTTTTAGGTTTCTTTGCCAGCAGCTTAGTTCCAGGCTGTATGAGATGCAGCCCTATCCCACCTTACCTCTTCCCAGAGGGACTCACTGTGTTTTCATTTGTCTACCAACTCCACAGTTTCCTCTTATGTAAAAAAAAAAAAAAGCATCCTTTTGGAAGAAGCTGATGTGTCCACCCAGGAGCTGTTCAGGGAGCCTTTTGTCAGAGGTGTCAGCAGGAAAAGTGGCCAAGGGTTTCTTCCCAGAAGAAACCTGGCAGTTTCAGTTCCCAGCACTGAGAAAGACTCCTCCAGTTACCAGTTCATCACACTCACTTTTTTGTTTTTTTCTTGAGAAAAGGTGAATTACAGTGTTTATTCTATGGATGACAAGCCTTTCTGGCAGGTCTGGAGCCTCTCTGAAGCACAGAATCACAGAATAGTTTGGTTTGGAAGGGACCTGGAGCATATATTTCCTTTGTGGATCAGGTCCATCTCCACTTGGAACAGTTTGTTTCCCTGGGATATTCCAACACAGTGTCATTGAGCATGATTTTACCACTGCCTGGTAGTTTTTCAGCTGCCAGCTGTGTTCTCCTGTCCAGCACATGGCAGTGTAAGGTAGAGCAGAAAATATAGGGGTTACAGAAATNGGGCGAGGGGAAGTATTCAAATATAGGAAAGATGTACAAATTAATTATGAACATGATTGGAGATCTGGGGAAGCTGCTTCTGGAGAGGAACTGAAGAGCTCTAGGCAGTTTATTGCAGTGGACTGCTTAGTGTATACAGGAGAATGAGAATGTAGCAGATTCAAACCTTGCAAAAAAGATAATATTGAATGTATTTATAGGAATACAGTGAAGTATATGTTGGGATAATTGCTGTGGAATTGGAAGAAATGCAGAAGATACATCAGCATTAGCAGTGAGAGACTCTGCTGCCAGGTGGAATTTTCTTTAAATCAATACAGGAAACTTTGGAGCATTAGAAATTAACTACCCTGTTTTATTAGTGTGGATATGTTCCCATCTTCTCTGACTTGTGTGTGCTGGTCTCTGTTAGAGGGGAGGACCTGGTCTGACCTTGATTTTATCTCCTGTGGAAAGTTCACATAAACTGTGAAGGTAAGGAAAAGGAAAAATTAGCAAACAAAAAAACCCCAAACAAACAAAAAAAACCCCAGCAAAACTGAGGGAGAACATTTCAGCTTGCTGCAAGATGTATATTAACCAAAACCAGTCTGTATGTGTAGAAAAGGAGTAGATTCAATGTACTTTCACCAGAGAAAAGGACAATGCACCCAAAATAGCTTGGAGCTCACACATGTTACTGAGCCAACTGTCAGCTATTGTAGGTCTTTCCTTTTTTGAATTACCCAACTTTGAATAAAGATTTAATGTGGGAGCAGGGGTAGAGAAACTGCCTGTGAGATGTCAGGGCATTCACAGGGAAGGTGAGACGAGAGCTCAGTTTCTGTTCCAATTTATTTACATGAAAGGCAGTAGAATCAGAATGAGATCTGAAAGATCCCTACCCAGGCCTGGGATTGTTGTGGAAACAGCTTCAAGTCCTTGTTTTTGAGGTGGGGGCAGCAAGGACATAATTTTTTGGTCAGCAAGTCATGTTCCCATCACTGCAGTGGTCTGTTTTATTGCCTGCCTTGTTCCCATCTCTTCCATGCTCTTAATTATGTCAGTGTAATACCTGGGAGAGAAGGACAGTTCTCCCAGTTTATGGTGTGAGTATCCTTATAAAAGACCCAACACCTCAGTGGCTACATCTGTAGGCATTTAACTGTGCTTACACCCAGTTTTTGTCACACAAGTTGAATATCAAGTTGAAATAAAAATCTTTAATACATCTGCCTGTTTTTTTGGCAGTGATTGTTTTCCTCCTCCCCTCCAGCTCCTCCTGGATTGTTTGCCTCCCCAGTGGTCATTTTGTCTCGCTTGAGTTCTGCTCAGTCCTTCTTCAGCCCTCCCCAGTATCTGGATCTGTGTTCATCCAGGTGCTTTTAGGTTTCTTTGCCAGCAGCTTAGTTCCAGGCTGTATGAGATGCAGCCCTATCCCACCTTACCTCTTCCCAGAGGGACTCACTGTGTTTTCATTTGTCTACCAACTCCACAGTTTCCTCTTATGTAAAAAAAAAAAAAAAGCATCCTTTTGGAAGAAGCTGATGTGTCCACCCAGGAGCTGTTCAGGGAGCCTTTTGTCAGAGGTGTCAGCAGGAAAAGTGGCCAAGGGTTTCTTCCCAGAAGAAACCTGGCAGTTTCAGTTCCCAGCACTGAGAAAGACTCCTCCAGTTACCAGTTCATCACACTCACTTTTTTGTTTTTTTCTTGAGAAAAGGTGAATTACAGTGTTTATTCTATGGATGACAAGCCTTTCTGGCAGGTCTGGAGCCTCTCTGAAGCACAGAATCACAGAATAGTTTGGTTTGGAAGGGACCTGGAGCATATATTTCCTTTGTGGATCAGGTCCATCTCCACTTGGAACAGTTTGTTTCCCTGGGATATTCCAACACAGTGTCATTGAGCATGATTTTACCACTGCCTGGTAGTTTTTCAGCTGCCAGCTGTGTTCTCCTGTCCAGCACATGGCAGTGTAAGGTAGAGCAGAAAATATAGGGGTTACAGAAATGAGAGCAGAAGACTTGCAGCTGGGAAACAGTTTCCATAATAAAACACTGGAATGGGGACTCTCTGCCTTGGCCCTGCAGGATCTGCCCACGTGGCTGCAGGGAGGTTAATCATTTAAGCCTTTTGTGTATAATTTTTTGATTTCTAAGACCGGGGTGATTAAAAAAAACCCCACAATTATTTGCTTTTTCTTTAATGTATTTACCTTAAAGTTCAGCTTTTTGCATTAGGTAAGTACTAGCACAATTAAATGCAGGTTTAGTTCATGGTTGTGGTGCTGCCACAGCACAGATTGAACCCAATTTCGAGTCCAGCAACAAAGAGATGTTTAAAAATCAGTTCCTGACCAGACATATTCATGGCCTCTGAGCAGATTTGTGTTCCTGAAAAATACATTAAGTTTCTGAGTTGCAGTCCATTCAAGTGCATCAAGAAGATTGGTGTTTGCCATGTCAAGAGTCCTCTGACTCCACAAACTGGACCAGGGCTGGTGCAGATGTGACCTGACTGCTGGTCACTGTAACCTGTCAGACTCTGGAAAAAGCTGTTGAGCTCTGGAATTGTGACACATGAGCTTTAGTTATGCCTTCCTTGGCTTTGAAAGCTTTTCCAGAAGGAAGTCAGCATGGAGAGCATCTCCATGTTTTTTCTAGGCTGTTGGTTCTCATGAGCCTTATTAAGGAAATGGGGGTGAATGAGGCTGGCAGTCTTCAAACATTTTTCTTCCTTTTTTTCCTTTTTCTCCCCTTTTTTTCTTGTTATTTTTTCCTCTACTTTTTTCCTCTTTACTTTTTTCCTGTTCCCTTTCCCCTGATTTCCTTTTAGCTTCCTTTTTAGTTTCCTTTTCCAGTTCCCTTTCTGTTTTCCTTTTCTGGTTCCCTTTTTCCTTTCCCCCTTTTTCATTTCCCCCTTTTTCCTTTCCCCCCTTTTTCCTTTC
>VYZS01065691.1:0-19956 GCA_013400695.1 Neodrepanis coruscans | reverse complement strand
TTCCTTTTCTCCTTTTTCCTTTCCCCCTTTTTCCTTTCTCCCTTTTTCCTTCCCCCCTTTCTCTTCTCCCTTTTCCTCCCTAGCAGTCTGTTTTTAGAACTGATTGTGTTCAGGAGTTTTGAAGTTTTCCTCATTTTTTAGAAGTTAGTTCCCCCTTACAGCCTGACCACAAGGCTGCAAATATGACTCTTCCAGTTTTCCTGAAAGGTGAAAGGCAGAAACCCTTCCTAATTTTGAGATAACTTATTTGGGTTTATACCACTGACATTTTCTTTTCCTAACTTTGTATATGTCTTCTGAAAATAGAAATAGATAGTGTTAAACCAGTGTAGAAAACAAAGTCTTATTTATGTAATAGCTAGATAAGGAATTGGATTGTTACAGAAGGTTGGTTTGAGAGGCCTGGATTTCTGTTTCAATCTTCTTGTCAGCTCCAGTGTTGAGGATACTGAAATGATGCGTTTTGAGGTTTGAGCATGAGGGTATAGACTTGCCTGTCTATCCAGTTTTTCTCCTAAGCCTCAAATGTTCATCATGATCATGAGCATTAGATACCCTGATGCTTTGGCTTTAGGGCTGTCTGACTCTATTCCAGTGGATGTGGAGCACACACCCCTCTGCCTCCACTTGCAGAGAGCTGTGAGTGATGCCTCAGTTTCTGAAGTGAACAATAACAACTCATTTCATTTATTTTGTCCAATCATGTAAAAGTGTAAATCTTTACAACTTAATGCTCCTGTAATTTTTAATTTATTTTTAAGAATTTCTTCTAATGTGCATTTCTGTGTGGTCCCACAGGTTTTAGCTGATGCTGTTGCACGATTGGTTGTAGATAAATTCAGTGATTTGACCGAAAATTTCACATCTCCACACGCACGTCGAAAAGTTCTTGCTGGAATTGTCATGACAACAGGTAAGTTTAAAGAAAAAACAAAAAAAGGCAGTATTTTAACTGCTTAAACAGGAGAACTTTGTTTGCATTGTAGTAAACCAGGACTGAGATACAGTTTTACTGTTTAACATTGAAGGTAAATATAAATATACTCCTTAAATCTCAGCTAAAGATATTTACAAGAAAATTAGATCTGCAAATAGTTGTGTTTCCACAGAGTTCCCATCTCCTGCCTGATTGAGACATCTGAGTAGCTCATGGTCTCCAAAATGTAGCTCTTAAAATTAACCATGAAACTCTTGGAAAATAAAAGAAGTCTCCCCCATTGGCCATGGTGATGGCGTTCTTGGTTTGAGCCTATTGCATAAGAATTGTGCTTCTTTCCAAGATCTTAAGTCTTTGCACTTTGTAATTCTTGCTATATTTTATTCTTGGTGCTTTATGTCAGTCATTTTGGTAAAAATACCTGATGCAAGCAGCTTGTGTTTTGGCAGGTGGCAGTGGTGTCGTGGTTCTGACACGAGATCTGTGCTCTTCCAAATCACCCAAAAACAGTGAAGTTCTGCCCCAAACTAATCTAAAACCACACTGCTGCTGAATTTCCCAAGGTTCCCACATTTCCCAAGGTTTGTCTTGGCCTTTGATCCATTTGAACCCTTGTTGGGACATTCATTTTGAGCCTCTCCTGAGGCTGTTCTAGCTGTTGTCCCTTGCTGGTCTCTTGCCCACCCCCAGCACACGGGCCCTTGGCAGATTTGGGAAGCCTTGATTCTCCTCCAGCACTGCCCAGCAACAGCCAAACCTCCATCTGGCACAAACACTGTTTCAGCCCCACGTACGAAGCACTGTGGGGGACGTGGTGTAGTTTTGTTTAATATATTTTGTGACATTTAAAAAGGTTTTTATTCTAATTACAGCCCTTTATTTGCAATTCTCAGAAGAGGCATGTGCCAGAGAATTGAGACTTAATTAGCATGTGAATGCCTTTTGGTTAACTGAAGAAGTAGCTTTACACAGAATTACAAAAGATCTTCCCATGGATACGTGTCTGGGGAACCTCTGGAATGAGATGAACCCGTTGCACAGCCTTGTGTTGCTTCTCCTCCACCCTGTGGGCAGAAGGGGCCAGCTGGGCTCAGGTTCATATTTTTAACTTGTTGTTCTTTTTTTTCCTGAGTAAGATCTTTCTAGGTGACATTTTGATCTGACTTTCTGAGTCCTTCATGCAGCTCAGCTCCAGAAGGTACCTGCTGGAAGCTGCTGGCTGCCTGAACCTCAGGAAAAAAAGCACTTTGGATCTCAAGCTTTACTGACTCTTCCTGGAGCAGCAATTTTTTCCCTGCAGGTTTCCCGTTTTAACTTGTCTGAACTCCAGCATGAAGAGCTCATAAGAACCTGGTGTTGGTACAGGGAGGGTATGGCTGAGTGAAGCTTTTGTTTTAAAGAAATTATCAGAAAAAAAAAATTCTTTAAAATAAGCAAACAGCAACAACTAAAAAAGAGCTGTGCTTGGGTTCTGCAAGAAGATCCCTCAGTACATTTGTGATGTTAACTGCATCTTCTTCCTGAAATTGTGTTTTGCAGGTACAGATGTGAAAGATGCCCTGGTAATAAGTGTTTCTACAGGAACCAAGTGCATCAATGGTGAATACATGAGTGATCGTGGCCTTGCATTAAATGATTGCCACGCAGAAATTATAGCTCGGCGCTGCCTGCTGAAATTCCTGTACACACAACTTGAGCTTTACCTAAGGTAAGATGGAGGGGAAGGGAAGGTGAGCTGGGAAGGTCTCTGTGTAAAACACCTGTTGCATTAGGATGCTGAATTTAGAGCTCAGACCCTTTGCCCTCAAGTTTGACTGGAACAGAATGTTTGTGAGGTATCAGTCATGGGAGGGAAGGACGGGAATAATAATTGGGAATCATTCTGTAAACTGCAAACATATGAATCAAAATAATGTCAAATGGGCTGAAAGGTGCTGGTGTTTAATTTGCTGGTCAGTGCCTCAAAGCTCTTGATACCTGGGGATGTCATGAGCTCTTTTATTCTTGTCTTGATAGTCCTTTAATTTTTTTAATTGCAGTAACGGTTAGATTTATATTATCAAGGTTTCAGCCGTCCTGCATTTGTTTTTCATGCCTGCTAAGACTGCCCAGCTTATGGCTATTTCCGTGTTAATGTCAGTTTTGACTCTTTAGCTTTCTTCTCTGTTTCAGCAATAAAGAAGATCAGCAAAAATCCATTTTTATCCGATCAGAGCAAGGCGGGTTTAAGCTGAAGGAGAATGTGCAGTTCCATCTCTATATCAGCACATCTCCTTGTGGTGATGCTCGGATTTTCTCACCCCATGAAGCAGCACAAGAGGGTATGACAGCACTCCTCTTCAACCCCAGGGAGCCTAAATTATTCTTGGGAGCATGTACCAGTGGTTAAAACCTAGGTGTCTTCTTTCCTTTTAGCATAGAGGTGTGTTAGACAAAGATCTCTTCCCAAAAAGTCTGAGCTGTTCTTCCTCTGTGGTAGAAGTTCAGTGTAGAGTGGTGAACCCTGTGGTCTTGAAGAGGCTGGTGCTAACTGAGATAAGCCAGTGAGTCAGCAAGTATTCCTGCAGAACTGACTGTCCCCTTTCCCTGCTTCCATCCTTTAACAGCAGTTCTCTGTGTGCCCTTTAACTTCATTTTAACACTGTAACACACAGAACAGAGCTGAAGAGCTGCCTGCTGCCTACTGCTCCTTGGGGCAAAGCTTGGTTTAACTGCAAGTGTGTTGTAGAAGGCAGTATTTGTGAGAGTTGTCTGATGCTGTAGCTAATTTGCCGAGAGCAGTAGGAACTGCGATGCAAACCTGCAGGCACATACCTCAGATCAATGCCTCTTATTTTAATTCTGTCTGTAAAACCCTCTGAGAGTGTTCCCCAGCTGATTCTGTGTGGTTTTTGGTCCTCTAGATCAAGGGGACAGGCACCCAAACCGCAAAGCCAGAGGGCAGCTCCGGACCAAAATAGAATCCGGGGAAGGCACCATCCCCGTGCGCTCCACCACCACGATCCAGACCTGGGATGGTGTGTTGCAAGGAGAGAGGCTGCTGACCATGTCCTGCAGTGACAAGATAGCCAGGTGAGGCACTGACCTGTTGCTTTGCTTGCCACTGATTTTATTGCTGAAGAAGGGAATGTGACAAGGGGGAATGGCCTTAATCTGAAGCAGGGCAGGGTAACGTGGGATATATTGGGAAGAAATCCTTCCCTGTGAGGGTGGGGAGGCCCTGGCACAGGGTGCCCAGAGAAGCTGTGGCTGCCCCATCCCTGGGAGTGTCCAAGGCCAGGTTGGAGCAACCTGGGAGAGTGGAAAGTGTCCCTGGCAGAGGGGTGGAATGAGATGAGCTTTAAGGTCCCTTCCAACCCAAACCATTCTGTGATTCTACCAAGAAAGGAGGGGTGCCTGGTACCCACAGTGAATGAGCAGGGCACTGATGGGCTTATCTCCTTAGATGTAGTGTGAGGGTGGCTGTAACTCCTGTGGTAAACCTCCAGTTCTTCACCTGCAATTGGTGTCAGACCTTCTGCTGGCTTCATAGGCAAGGTGAAATCATTCTGTGTCATTTCAGCCACACAAAGTCATGACAGCTTTGTTTTGTATTCACATCACTGGGGAAGAGCAGAGGAGTGTTTTAGATTTATTTTTTTTTTATCCTAAAGTAGTATAGCATTATCAAAACAGTAAAATAAATATTACTTACATTTGGATAGCTTCCTCTGATGAGATACACCCTTGCCTTGTCATTGGAAGTCTTCAAAGTCAGGTTGGATGGGGCTTGGAGAAACCTGGGATAGTNCCTCCGCTGTTTTCTCAAGTCACAGCCTGATTCAAAATTTATTAAGGGCATTATGTTGCAACTATTCATGTGAACTGCCTATGCTAAATCAAAAATAGAGGAGAGTTAT
This sequence comes from Neodrepanis coruscans, assembly GCA_013400695.1. Classification (NCBI taxonomy): domain Eukaryota; kingdom Metazoa; phylum Chordata; class Aves; order Passeriformes; family Philepittidae; genus Neodrepanis; species Neodrepanis coruscans. Next base: position 15,120 of record VYZS01065691.1, on the reverse strand, counting down.
GTAATGGCTTTGTTCCTTTAGTCTTGTCTCAAGTAATCAGCATCACTACAGAAGGAAAACATTTTACTCTAGTTTAAATCCACCTAACATAAATGATCAGGACCTTTCAGAAGCTGGGAGAGGCAGTTGCAAAAAGGTAATTCTACAAAATTGACATTTCAGCTTCTTTTATAATATTTGCAATAACAGTCACCAAATAAATCCCCCAGTTTCATGCCAGGGACTTCTCCCAACCATCTGACATGGGATTCATGCCACATTCTTGTATCACATTGTCATTGCAAATATAAAAATAAAAATGCAGCCAGTTGTTGAGCTAGAACACATTTGACTCTTTTGTTGATTTTGTGTGATGCAGACCAGAATCCATCTCTCGCTTCCGTAGCTAGCTGTCACCTCTCCTGGGGGCTAATGGGAATAATTTTGTTTGTGCCAGTGAAGGAAGCAAATAGAACCCCTTGACACAGAACAAAGACTGTATGACGGGTAAGGAGGCCCAAATTTTCATATTCTTTTTTTTTTTCTTTTTCTTTTTTTTTTTTTTTGACATTTCCCTGACGTGTTCTGTNGAGCAGGGCACTGATGGGCTTATCTCCTTAGATGTAGTGTGAGGGTGGCTGTAACTCCTGTGGTAAACCTCCAGTTCTTCACCTGCAATTGGTGTCAGACCTTCTGCTGGCTTCATAGGCAAGGTGAAATCATTCTGTGTCATTTCAGCCACACAAAGTCATGACAGCTTTGTTTTGTATTCACATCACTGGGGAAGAGCAGAGGAGTGTTTTAGATTTATTTTTTTTTATCCTAAAGTAGTATAGCATTATCAAAACAGTAAAATAAATATTACTTACATTTGGATAGCTTCCTCTGATGAGATACACCCTTGCCTTGTCATTGGAAGTCTTCAAAGTCAGGTTGGATGGGGCTTGGAGAAACCTGGGATAGTGGAAGGTGTCCCTGCCCATGGCAGGGGGTTGGAACAAGATGAGCTTTAAGGTCCCTTCCAATCAAAACAACCATTCTATGATATCAAAGATACCTACATTTTTCATGCATAGATTAGTTTTTTATTATTTTATATGGTGCAAAGTGTCCCTGTTAAAAAAAAACAACTTATGGGCACTTTTAGTTTTTAACTTTAAAGTTATTTTCATTTTAGTTTAAATAGTTTTACTTATTGTAGTTAAATATTTTTTTTCAGAGCCAGTACTTTAATTTATATTTTACCCATTTCCTTCCTTGGTGTCTTTTTGACAAAGATTGAGAGATTTTTTTGTTGTTGTTTTCAAACTCATAAATAGAAAAAAAGAAAATTTAGCAGTAACATCCTTTAACAAGTATCAGAAATATGGGAGAGTTGCAACATAGTTCTTTTTAAATGAGTTATCTGTGCTCTTGCAAAATAGATGAAAAATGCCAAGTTTTTCAGCTAATGATATTTTAGTTGTTTTTTAATTTTATAATANAATCCACCTAACATAAATGATCAGGACCTTTCAGAAGCTGGGAGAGGCAGTTGCAAAAAGGTAATTCTACAAAATTGACATTTCAGCTTCTTTTATAATATTTGCAATAACAGTCACCAAATAAATCCCCCAGTTTCATGCCAGGGACTTCTCCCAACCATCTGACATGGGATTCATGCCACATTCTTGTATCACATTGTCATTGCAAATATAAAAATAAAAATGCAGCCAGTTGTTGAGCTAGAACACATTTGACTCTTTTGTTGATTTTGTGTGATGCAGACCAGAATCCATCTCTCGCTTCCGTAGCTAGCTGTCACCTCTCCTGGGGGCTAATGGGAATAATTTTGTTTGTGCCAGTGAAGGAAGCAAATAGAACCCCTTGACACAGAACAAAGACTGTATGACGGGTAAGGAGGCCCAAATTTTCATATTCTTTTTTTTTTTTTTTTTTTTTTTTTTTTTTTTTGACATTTCCCTGACGTGTTCTGTCCATTTACATTTGAAAGAATGCCTTGCTCTGTAGTGTCCAGCAATCAGTCCCTCCAGTATGCCCCAGACCTGCTGATTTCCACTGAGCTTTCCCAGAGGTTCTCAGTCACAGCCTGGAAAAGGTGTGGATAAATCTGGGCTGCAGGACTGCACTTGTACCAAACCCCTTGTCTCTCAACTGCCTCATCTGTGTGTGGATTATCTGTATAATCCAAGCTGCACTTCCCAGCCTCTGAGTGCTTTGCTGCAGTGTGCTGCCCAGCATCCTCCTGCACCTGGGAGGAACATCCAAGAAAAGTTGAGAGAAGCATGGAAGGGCCACGAGTGTAATCCCATTTGGGTGGGAAACATTGAGACAGGTTTATCCTGGTGTGTTAGTGCTTGGTGGCTCTGCAGTGTGGTGTTAGGGTGGTTTCTCTGGCCATAGTAACATTAATATACATGCACTGGTTTTAAATGTAATCCTGACCTTGTTCCATGGTACTTCATGATGATGATTTTTGTCATTCTCCTTTTGATGTGTTTTCCTGCCCATATTTTTGGTCTCAAATAATGACTTAACTTCTTGTGAAACATTCCAGTTACAGCCAACACCTTGCAGAGGAGAGCAAAATTCCTTTTCACCCAGTTCCTCTAGGAACTGAGAAGATTTTAGACTGAATTGTTAAAAGGGAAGCCACTGGTGCTTTCCTTCTTTAAAGAAGGGAAGATACTTTTCCAATAACCTTTTGTGTGAAAGAACATCACATGCCCATCCACTTGCCTTGTTTTGTGCTTATTCAGAGTGGAAAATCCAAATGGAAGTTTGTTACTCAGTCTTTCTCCTTTTCCCCCCAAAAGAGAGAGCAGTTCTTCACCCTGGCTTTTACTTGCAACTTGCTTGTGATAAACAGAGTGGCTACTAAATAATTTTCATTTCTTTATGGTAACTGTTGTCTATGAATAATATTGATAAGTGCAGCTCTTTGAACTGTAAACACTTCTCAGGTTTTGCAGGAGACTCTTGTTTTCCTGAGAGATAAATTTTGGCACCACTTCCATGTGGACACCACTGTGGGTCACACATGGTGACTCACCTCCTCCATACTGCTGTCTGCATAAAAATGAGGGAGAGTTTGATATTAACATCAAGCTGTGTGACTTCCTGCTGTTAAGCCCCCTCATTTCTGTATTTTCTCTAAAATAGTGTGAACAACAGAATTTCTGTGCCTTTTGAGTTTGGAAAGTTCACAGGAGAGTTTTTACCTGAACCCTCTATTTTCAACCTGTTTTACCTTTGGCAAGAGGTGAAGCAGCACACTGTGAAAGTGCAGAGTTAAATTTTACTCCCCTTTTCCTGTGTCAAGAGTTGTGAAATGAGGAAATCATGTCATGAGGAATCAATCCACTGTACACAAGGTGGTCCAAAGAGAAATGTGACACCATAACAAGGAAGAGTGGACTGCTCTGGATTTGGTGTCAGTCCCTGGTTTCCCTGCCCTCTTTGTTTTAGTGTAGTGAGATTGAGAACAGCAGAAGGATTGTTATGAACAGGACCTAGAGTAGTGAGTATAGAATACAAAAAGCAGTGAGTATGATAAGCATGTTAAATTTAGATTTCCCAGTGAGGTGCTCACCTATAAGAGCTCAGGTGAGCACACTACACAGGTTTGAAAGAGCATCTTCCTGGACACCTGAGCACAAGATTTCTTTGAGGATGAGGTAGAGGACAAGACAAAACCTTGATAATGGGAACATTTGGGTTTTTTGGTTTGTCTGTAGCTGAGCATGCCTGGGGCACTGGGAACTCTAGAGCCAAGTGGAGATGCAGGGCACCCCAAGCTGTGCTCCCATATCTCAGCAGCATTTCTGAATTGAAGTAGATTTTAGTTTGCACCTGAAATTTTTCAGATGGCTGAATTTTTCATGCTAAGTGAAAATGCTCAGTGAAAACCAGGGGTTGTATTTAAGAAAAAGACTTTTAAAAAAAATGCTGTTACAACTTGGATGGAAACCTGTTACCATTCCTCCTGTGCAGTTGTTTGTGCTGCTGTTGTGCTGTCAGCCAGACTGAAAAAACTGTCTCTTCAAAATACAGGTTTTGATGTTTTTTAACAGTAAAACTAAAATTAACAGACTGGGCAGGATCAAGGTGATAAAAGGCAGAACCTTCCTCAGTTGGGCTTAGTGCTGGGGAAGTGGTGGGGTGTAAAAACACTTTATAGCAGCAGCAGGTTGCAGCAGCCTTTGACTGCCATCATCCTTGTGCTTTTTAAATGTTTGGCAGCAATAATAGGGATGGGAACATTGAACCTCCCAGTCCAGGTGCTGGTAAGGGCCACTGCAGTGTGTTGGATGGCCCGAGGATAAAGGAGAACTGTGGGTTTGATTTGCAGCTTTTGTTTCCCTTTTCATGCTCAAATACGTTCCTAATTATTGCTAGATAAGCTTTAGAAATTTTGTTGACTTGTCAGACATGGTGGAGCTTAAATGTCACCTGAGTGATCCCCTGGTAAGAGTGTGAACCTGCAGGTGTCTCAGAAAAAGCCAGTAAAGGATGAGTAAACAAATACACTTTTGTCTGAACTTGCTGGCACCTCCTCAGGTTGCTGTGCATTACTTTCAGAACTGCAGACTTGAAGCTGAAAGAATATTATAGGCTGCCAAATGCATGGGCAGAGTGGAAGCTTTGCACAGGGCTTAGCAGGGAGACCCTCCTGGATGAGTCCCAGGGTGCAAGAAGGGCCCCTCTGCTTCCTAAACTCCTTCTCAGAGAGAGGGATCCAATCTTAGGCCCAGGCTAGGTCAGCAGTTTATGTCTAAAGGATTGTACAGGTGTGATTGAACCTTTGTATGACTTTGTCCCACAGGACTAAGGATGGCAAACCAAATAGAGTGATATGAATAAATGATGTATATAAACTGACTGTTGTACTGATTAGACTAAAAGACCTTAATTAGGTCTCTTATACACAGTATAGGTAGCTAAAACTACTTGTACAGTGCACTGTTTATCGAATCAATTATATTAAAGTGGGCAAAACCAGTTAATAAACAGAGATTGATGTTGCCCTGGGGAAATCTCTCTCACTCAGCCTGGAGGAGTGACCTTGAGGGGTGTTCCTGCTCCAAGGAGGAACCCACACACACTCACTCCAAGAAAGGGTCCTGCCATTAAAAAGTGGGGCTGGTGTTTGGCTGCAGATATCCCCCCTGGCATGGCACAGCTGCCTGGCTGGGGCAGAGCTGCTCAGCCCCACACTGGGGTTGTTCTCCAGCAGAGAGGAAACCACCATCAGCTGTAACCCCACCCAGATCAAGGCACCTGTGTTTTAAGGGTTGGAAGTTTGAACCCAAAGCCTGTGGCTGTTCATACCAATCTTGTGTTTTAAATGCCAGTTTGACTTTAAGGTAAAGTTTTTAAAGGTTGTAAAAGAAAATAATACCTTAAATGCTGTCACAAGGCACAGTTTATGCTTGGCCAAGACAAGCATCTCAGGTGTTTCCAGTGAGAAGGTTTATGTTGGAGGGTGTTTCTTTTCCATCAGTGAATTTCAACATGCCTTACTTTAGGCATTTCAGTATCTCTCCTGATGTGATGCAGCATCCCTGTGCTCTGCTCATGCTTGTTCTTTAGCACCCAGGTTTGGGTTTGTGAGCAAGACTGAAGTTGCTTCAGTTACCGAACTGTTTTCTGATGCTATTTTTAATGTGAAGAAAAAAATACCTTTTGCTTAACTGCTTCACTGGAAAGACAACAGTTTTCTGTAGTGCATTTTGCTTTTTCTGCTCTGCACCTCATGGTCTGCAGTGAAATACAGGATTTGGGCCCTTAATTTTAGAAGAAATTGTGCTTTCAGTGGAGGGTAGTACTAGACTGGTGTGCATTCTGACAATCCCTGCTTTGTTCACTGGAGGATGAAGCAGTTTTGCCATTTCAGGAGGCAGTGCCTGTGGCCTTTTGGAAACTGATGTGTGGTGTTGGTGTGGCTTGTTCTCAGTTTATATCCATAAAGGTTGTTCCAGTGTCCATGCTAATGGAAGTGAGATATTACCATCTGACAGAAAAAAAGTACAGTATGAAGGAAGAACAATGAGAAAGCCTTGCCTGTTGACTCTGCTACAATCTGCAGAACATGAGCACAGAACATGAGGAGCAGCTGAGGGAGCTCAGCCTGGAGAAAAGGAGGCTCAGAGGGCACCTCCTGGCTCCCCACAACCCCCTGACAGGAGGGTGGGGGTGGGTGAGGGTTGGTCTCTTCTCCCAGGGGACAAGTGACAGGACCAGAAGAAACTGCCTCAAGTTGTGCCAGGGGAAGTCCAGGCTGGATACTGGGGAAAAAATTTCTTTACCAAAAGGGTGATCAGGCATTGGAAGAGGCTGCCCAGGGAGGTGGTGGAGTCAGTGTCCAAAAAGTGGCACCTGGGGACATGGTTCAGTGGTGAACATAGTGGTGCTGGACTAGCAGTTGGACTCAATGGTCTTAGAGAGCTTTTCCAACCTCAGTGGATCTGTGGCTCATTTGGGTGTCCTGTTTATCTGTGTGCTCCACTTTCTGATACAAGAATACATTTCTGTCCATAAGTATGTGCACTTTTATTATAGCAATTGACATTTAAAGGTGGTTTTATCAACCTAACCACCTGCCTAATCAATGTTAAGAGCTTGAGGCTTTAGTTGAATGAGTGGTTTCTGCAAACCCTGCCCTTGGAGCAGGCCCTTTGCTCTGAACCCAGTGTCACAGTGGTGAAAGTGGTTCAGCACAGCCCAGCAAAACATGATACCCTGTGGGCAATAACACCAGTCCACACAGTTCGCCTTGCAGAGGCTTGTTCAGGTGCCTGCACTCCTCCTTTTAATCAGAAGAAGTTTGCAAGACAAATGTCAGCTTTCATTTTCTGTGCCAGCAAAAGTCACCAGGTGTGGTGAGGAGAGGGAGGAAGCAGCAAAACACAAGCTCTGGAAATACTGAAATCAGAAGTAAGGAAGAGGGTCTGGGAAAGTTTTTACTTACGGAGTGGGGTCTTGCCAGAGGAGTGCTTCGGCCTTTTTTTAAGGTGTTTATCTGTCACTCAGACACTGGTCATGTAATGTAAAATGTGATGTGCCTTGTCTGCAAGTCTCAGATACATCTGTAAGACCCCAGTTTGCAATGAATTCATTCCAGGTGTTTCTTCCATAATATTACCTGTGTCTGTAGCAGTCCATGTTCTTGCTGTAGGTAATACTGCAGATAACAAGAAAATGCATCTGTCATTCATTTGGCACTTGAAATACCTCTGTGCTACAAACTTTTAGTCATGGTAAGGTCCTGAGAAAGACATATTAGTCCTGGGAAGCAATAATTTTCACTTGATACCTTTACTCTGACATTTGGTTGCTGATTGCATTTTCTGTGTTATACAAAAATATGCCCTTATTCCACACCTTATTTTTTATTAGCACAGTAATTTTAGTCATTCATTAGGGACAGCTTTTTTAATGAAAGGTGAGTTAATGCACATTCCCTCCATTTTCATCCTTAGTAAAGATATGCAAAGTTCCTTTGGATTGCAATCCTTGTTTCACCCTTTTAAAAAAAACACCCCAAACCAACCAACCAAAAAAAATCCACAAACACAAAAATCCCCCAAAACAAAACCCATAACATTTGGAATGTCCTGAAGCCAGCATGTGCAGTTCAGTTTTTGCAGCAGTGAAGAAGTTGTGATGATCATTTCTAGCCTGAAATGATGCCAGTGTGTAGCTGTGCCAGCACAAGCTGCAAGAGCCAATGTTAGCTACATCCAAATTCCCCCTTTTCCCAGGGTAACCTTGCAGCCTGGTATAGGATGGGCTTTTTAATAAGGACAACCATTCTGTGGGAGCACAAGAGCTCCCACTCTGTTCCTCTGGCTTATCCAAGCACCAAAGGAAACTTTCCTGCTACTTGTGTCTGGATGTTGCAGTTGGACTCCAAGGCCAGGTTGGGCAGGGTTTGGAGCAACCTGGTCCAGTGGGAGGTGTCCCAGCCCATGGCAGGGGGTTGGAATGAGATGGTCTTTTAGGTCCCTTCCAGCCCAAACCATTCTGTGATCCTGTGACTAAAACATGCTGTTACCATAGTGCCAGGCTTTTGGCAGGTACTACTGGGATAAAGACAGTGAAAACATTCTGCAGGTGATGTTACAGTTTTCAAAAGTACTTTGTATGAGTGCTACAGGCAGATTGAGAGCCAAAACTTTTATGAAATGAACACAGCTACAGAACAATGTAAAAAAGCAGGATTTTGCTCCTAGGCCTGCCATATACCTGCCACCAGACCTGAACCACTGTAGATCACAGCGGTCCAGACAGGGATTCGTGGTTGGTACCTGTGAAGCAGCTAAAGGGAGCACAGGATATCTGCATTCTTTGCATACTTCCAGTTTTCAGTCTTCTCCCTGCCCATGGATATTGCAATCCAGTGCCTTTCTGGCAGCAGGATGTGGACAGTTGGACTAAGTCATGGAAGACAGGCTTTCCTTTATGGTGATGAGATCTTGGAAACACAATCCTCCTTGCCCTCTGGGAAGGATGCTTTACCCCCTGCCAAGTGTCTTTTTGGGGGCATCAGCTGCTGTTTCTGACTGAGAATCTCACAGTTTGGCTTTCTCCCATTGAATGATCCTGTCCCTCTCTGGCACTGGGGTGCTGGAAAAGGCATCACCAGACATGTTAGTGGGGAACTAAAGTCATGGAGTCTGCCACTGATCATCTTACTCAGGGTTACCTTGAGCTGCCCCTAAGCTGACCTCCGAAATTCTGGCAGGTGTCACAGCTACCATGGTCATGTACTGGTCAGGAGGAAGGGTTGGAAGTCTGGTCCGTTGTGATTAACTGCTGTTATGTCTGGCAGATGTTACTTGTTCCATTAAAAAGAAAGTGTTTTTTTGTTTTGTTTTGTTTTGTTTTTCCCTCCCTCTTAGGTGGAACGTATTGGGTATTCAAGGAGCCTTACTTAGCCTCTTTGTGGAGCCAATTTACTTCTCTAGCATCATCTTGGGGAGTTTATATCATGGGGATCATCTATCCAGAGCCGTTTACCAGAGGATAGCAGAGATAGAAGACCTACCACCTCTTTATACACTCAACAGACCTTTACTTAGTGGCAAGTATCTAATGGAGGAGGCCGTGCCGGTAACCGAGTCTGTTCCAGTAGCAATGTGATTTTGCAGTTCTCAAAAACCTTGCAAACCGTGTGCTGTGAGTAAACTGCTTGCTGGTTGCAACAGAGAAGTAAGTCGTGGTCTAAACATAATGCAGATAGTCAGAAATACCAGAGCAAGGAGCTGTAAGAGCTGGAAGAAACTGGGGGATGAGCACTTCAAGGAGGTTTCACATCGTTCCTGCCTGGAGGGTGCCCTAGCAAGGTGTGAGGCAAGTGGAAGGCTTAGTGAAACCTCTTCCCACCCCTGGGGTAGCATGTCAGCTCTCACTGTCACTGCTCTTGCACTGCAGATATTTGTTGAGTGGCCCTGCCATTAGTCAGTATGCCAAGACAAACACACTTGCTGCACAACTTTTAGATCAATAATCAACTCAAAGTGGATGGAGATAACATCTCACCTGTCTTAAATTCCCAAGTGGCTCATTACAGTAATGCTATGAAAGCTGTAAAACTGAAATCTCATCCTGACTCTCACTGTGTGCATTGCTGTCGTGGTTTCATCCCATCCAGCCCCAAGCTCCCCAGAGCCTCTTGCTCCAGCAGGACCAGGGAGAGGATTGGAAGGGCAAAAGCCAGAAAACTTGTGGCTTGAGATAAAGGCAGTTTAATAGGAAAAGCAAAGGCTGTGCCCTCAAGCAAAGCAAAACAAGGAATTCATCCCCTGCTTCCCATGGTCAGGCAGGTGTTCAGCCACCTCCAGGAGAACAGAGCCCCATCCCACATAATGGTGACTTGGGAAGGCAAACACACCACTCTGCCCCAGCTGAAACCAGCACAACTGCTTTGTTCTGTGGAGCTTAGCTTTGGCATGTGTTTATTTTCCAAGTGGGAGGAAGAAAGCTCATTATTTTAAAGGCATGTGTTTAAAGTTGGACGTGAATTTTTAAAATAGAAATAGGGAGAGAGTGGGGAAAAGAGCATTTTGAGCAATGAGTATTTCTTGAGATAAGAAAGGTAATTAATAAGGATTCCCTCAAGTAGGATGTATAAATATGTTAAGTAACATATTTGTCCTTGTATTATCAAGTCAGTAACAGTTACAAAATATACAAAATACTCAGTACCAAATATCTAATAATTGTGTGGGCATAGTAGCTGATACATGGACTGTTTCTGCCTGATTTGGGGGAATTTTTATCAATCCTTCAAGACAACAGGTTTGGGGCAGAGTGGGAGGAGTTTTTGTTATCCTTTTCACAGCATATAACAGTACCTTGTCTTCTTTAAAATCATCTTTCTGCAATGGTGATATCATCTCTTTGCCATGAAATAGCACCATCTGTTTAAACTGTTCAGCCAGGACTTGCTGAGCAGCAGAGAGGGTTCAGAAATGTTCTCAGCTGTTGAGTTTTTACAAAAATACACATTTCAAAAATGTACAGAAAGCTTCTTCAGGAGGTTGGGCAGAGAACTACGTTCATGTATTTTCTTTCATAAGTTCAGTCTTGAAAGCTGATCTTCTGACCTGTGCTGTTGGATTCAGCTGGGGCATTTGTGTAGCTGCCCATCTGCTCTTGGATTCACACATTTTTCAGTGTATTCTTACCTGGAATAAGCACTGCTGAAACACCTGTCCCCAATTCTGTGTTCCTTCTTGTACCATACACGCAGCTGTGTGACTTCTTCCTATCAAGAGGGAAGAACTAAAACAGAAATATCTGTCTCTCCCCACTGTCCTGCCTGTTCAGCTGAGGAAGTACTGTGAAAATCAGTTTTCTTCTTATAAAACAAATTTTATGTCTGCTGGGGCAATTGCATTAAGTCAGTGTTATTTTAACTTTGGGATATTGTTATGTACTGCTAAAAACAGTCTTTTCATTGTTTTTCTTTCTTTCTTTCTAAGAGATTTTTTTACTTACACCTTTTGCCAGCAAGTTACATCACAGAATCACAGAATCACTGAGGTTGTAAAAGACCTCCAGGATCCAGCCATTAACCCAGCACTGCCCTGTGTTCACTTCCAAATGTGAACACACATCTCAGAGTAGCTGTGTTTCAGCTGAGGGATGCAGGAAATCTGTCTGTTGATAGAAAACTCCCTCCCTGTTCTGACTCTTGGAAGCCTTTTGGTTGCAGGGTCCCGACACGTTTGAATCTTGTGAGTTTCCAGAGTAACCTGAGAAGGGATTGATTTCTCAATCAAACACAATGAGGATGATTGGATAAATCAGCCAATACCCTGTTGCCAGTCTGCAGGGCAATCTGCACAGACTACTTTTGGAGGTGGGGCACAAAGGGGTTCCCCCAGGCTCAGACCTATTTTGGTTCTTGGCTGAAACCTCCTGTAGCAGTGTCACATCTCCTGACCATCCTGTCAACACCATAAGAACAAGATCTTAAGGTACAACCCATCCAGCCCAGTGTTCTTTTCCACAGGTAGGTAGGCAGTGAAAAGCAAAAGGAGTTGCAGTGGTCACCTGCAGACCAGGGACATCCTCAGTCAGGTGCTGAGAATCTTTGTGTTTAGAAATCTTTTACAGATCTTCTGTTTGTCAACTCCTGGTTCTGTTTTTTTGGACTGGTTTCAACTTTTGACCATCCACAGCCTCCTTGAATAAGGAGGGGCTGTGGGATGTGCAGATTTGTGCAAAGGAACTTTCCTTTCTGCTAATTTAATTAGATGTTCCCCAGTGCTCTGTGTGACCCAGGCTGTAAGCAGTGGTCACCACACTCACTCTTCTGTACCTCTCAGATACTCCTTCCTACCTAAGTCCTATTTTTTGCAAGCTGAAGTGTCTTAATCTACTTTGTTGACCCTTTTTATAATCAGGACCATACCTTTCATTCTACAGCCCCATTTTTGTGCTAGTGAGACCAGGGCAGCACCTGATACTCGAGGTAAAGCAGCAGTGCCAATATATAGGTGGCACATATTCTGTTCAGTTCCTTGATCAACATTCACTTTAATTAATGCTGGTCATTGACCTGACCTTTTGGTACAACTGAAATTAAAATCTCGTTCCTGAATGCAAATACCCAGCTCCATGTCCAGCACTCCTTGTGCCAGAGTGCTTTGGGTTTTTCCTTATATGTATCACCCAGTATTTATCTGTGAAGAAGTTCATCTGCCTTTTTGTTGCCCAATGGGTGAGCTGCTTTCTGCTGCTCTCTGCAATTTCTTCTCTTACTGACTTTTAAAGATAATTTAGTATCATCACCAATCTCACTCACCTTGGCTTTTCCCCACACACAGTTCCCAGGCTCTCCAGCTGTGTTGGCTCTTCCCAAGACCATCTTCATCCAGGTGTTAATGAATTCTGCTTTTAATGCAGACAGAAATAAATCCTTCAGCAGAGAACCTTTGGAGATATTTTTTGGCTGTTCCCATGGTACCTTATCCTCCTGTTCACATTGGTGTTTTTCAGCTCTCTGTCTCCTTTTTAATAAAACTTTTTTTAGCTCTGTCCTCAAGAAACTGTCAGGCTTTATTTTTTATATAATCACTGGCACAAAGAGCTGTGACCTTTGCTTTTGCTTATTATATCCCTTTATAATAATATCCAACAAAAAGTTCTGAGTGATGTGTTCTAAATAGCTTAGTTATATCAGTGTTCTGTGGAGAGTAAAATACCTGACTTTCTATCCTACCTTTCCTCCCCATTTCTATTTTCAGCTTATTGTGCTGTATTTGTGTCTAGATTTTGAGGGGGAAGAAAAGATCCACCTAAAGTTTTACCAGATTTTGAAATGAACTTTATTCCCTGTCCATGGTACCCATGATCCACCATCAGGGACCCCTGTGCCATCTCTCCAGGGTTGCTGCAAACAATCAAGTATCTGCATGGGTTGTTGTTATTTAAACCTATTTGAAATCCTAAATCTGGGTTGGTTTTTCTTTTTTTTTTTTTTTAATTTAATTTAGTTAATTCATCAAAGTAATCCAAGAAAAGGAATTGTTTAATTGCAATGGAAATGTAGTGCATACTGGATTTTCAGCTTCCCAACTTTATTTGATTTGCTTGTGCTACTGGTTGTGATGTCAGAAGTTGTTTTGGAGTAATCAGTGACCTCTGTCTGATCCCTGTGCTGTTTCAATAGTGTATGGAAAGAAAGCGAATGTGACAGTATAGAGATCATTAAATTAAAGAAAAAACAAGACAAAAATTGTCATGTGGCAGCAATTCCTTTGCCCTCTTGCCTCACTAGTGTTGGTAAACCCATCTTTTATTACAATTCTCAATTTCTTCAGCTTGCATCTTTAAAAAGTGTGGAATGGCAGGGTTATTTTCTATTACTATTCACTTAATTACTCATTATTAGTCACAGGGACCAGATTGATGTAAACCAAGTGTAGAAATACAGCAGCTCCAGTGATTGATTTTTCAAAATGTTTGTTTATTAAGGAAGCAGACTGAATTCTTCCTGTGTCCTTCAGACCTTCTGGGCCTTGCAAACTCTTAGTGCTGGGCCCAGAGGTGCCACAAGACTGAGCTAAGTGAGTCAGTCCTGCTCCCAGGTGGTTGTGTTTCAAATATCAGCTGGAAATGCATCCTGCTGTGTTGCTTATGTTCAATTTCCACGGATTCTCTTGATTTTGTTAAGTGTGGGACCTGGTATAGCCTTGGAGTAGATTTGAAATAGTGAGAACTGCGTCAGTTTATTAGAATAAATTGCCCTGGTGCTTTGCTCTCTCCTGGTGGAGTGACTGAGGGTTCTCAAGCAGAGAATGTTGCCACCCCTGTGGTGTCTGAGGAGTCACAGGTGCATGGGAGCAGCTGCTGTGACCTTCAAGTCAATGTTTACCAGCTGGCCTTGCTTTGCACTTGGGTTAGATTGCTGGTGGCTTTGCTTCTCCATCCCTAGAGGTGAAGCCTTACTTGGAAGGTGTCACATCATTTAACACCTGAGCAAAATGATCTCTTAAGTCCTGTGGTTCCCTGTCTCTGCAGCAGTGGGCATGGAAAGTGTGGAAGCAGCTGAAACACAAATGGGTTTATGCTGGAATGTCTGCCAGTTCTGGCTTTGTGTGGAGGGTGCTGAGGATGGGGCTTATTTTCACAGAATCACAGAATGGTTTGGGTTGGAAGGGACCTTAAAGCTCATCTCCTTCCAAATCCCTGCCTTGGGCAGGGACACCTTCCACTATCCCAGATTGCTCCAAGCCCCATCCAGCCTGGCCTTGGACACTTCCAGGGTTTATAGTTTCCCACTGGATTTGAAGTGAGATAAGCAACATGCACCTAAATTCTTACATCAGAGCAAAAGGGAAATGATTGAAGAGTTACAGCTGCCAAAACCTCACAGTGTTGGCTTTTTGCTACACTCAGCTACTGAGTGGGCTCTGAGAGGAGCAGTTTCTTGCAGAGGAGCAGAGCAATTTTTTTTCTGTTTTACGATTATTTTCTGATTAATGAGTTCCTTGGTCTGCAAGTCCAGATCCCTGTAAGAAGGATGTGGGAAGGCACTCCCTTTACTGTCCCCATGAACCCTTGTCCACAGACCTCTCCATGGTCCCCTCTGCCAAGGAGGGTGGTTTCTCCAGCAATGCACACTTGTCCTGCTTGGGAAGGACAGAAATAGAGAGCACTTTAGCCAGGATGAGCATGAGATGTCCCTGGTGTTATCTCCACAAGTCGGTGAGAAATCTGCAGGGGAATGTCCTCAAAATAATAAATAAATAAATTAAAAAAATCAAAGTGTTTATATTTCTTATTGCCCTTAAACACCACTTTTCTTCAGGTATCAGCAATGCAGAAGCCCGTCAGCCAGGGAAGGCCCCAAACTTCAGTGTGAACTGGACAGTAGGAGACACTGGTCTGGAAATCATCAACGCTACAACCGGCAAGGATGAGATGGGCCGCGCGTCCCGGCTCTGCAAACACGCCTTCTACAGCCGCTGGATGCGCATCCACGCCAAGGTACAGCCCCCACGGCCTCACTCCTGCTCTCTGCACCCTCTGGGCCTGGTGTTAGAACCACAGGGTCGTTAAGGCTGGAAAAGGCCCCTAAGATCATGGAGTGCAGCCTTCAAGGCAGCACCACCACCGTGTTCACCA
>VYZS01065677.1:5225-51107 GCA_013400695.1 Neodrepanis coruscans | reverse complement strand
AAAAAAAAAAAAAGGATAAAAATAAATGAAAAAAGGTATATTGGCAAGAAGTATTTATTTATGTTATTGCCTTCCATCAGTAATACCTTTATAGTCTTGTACTTCAAAGAGATTATTTGAGTAATAAGTTAAATATTTCCCTTTATTTTTTTTCCCCAAACTTCTTGCAGGGCAGTACTAGTAAGTGCTCTTACTCTATTAGCAAATGATTCATTTATTGTAACAATCGATTCATAAGGTTACTCTTTTGACAGACGCGGTTATATTGTTCATCATGACACTTCGGTGACTTTAGTAATCTAGACATTAGATGTTATCATAGAGAGAAAAGATTTTATTTGATTTGATTTGATTTGATTTGATTTGATTGTATCTGCTTAAAATGTAAGAACCTAAACTTTGTACCCATGCTTTCTTGAAGTCAAATCAGATTTCGTCTGTGCAAATACACACATGCTTGCATTCTTGCACACACAGTCTTCACTGAAAAGTAGTATAATATAGGCATGGAAACAGGAAGATTACTACTTCAAGATGCAAAATTATACTTATGGTATCATCTGACTGAAATTATTTGCAAAAATGTTTATGCCCTTTATAATTTATGGCTGAAGGCTGCTGTATTTTATAATGGGACTTCGATGAAATGCTTTAAACAAACAATTCTGATGGTTGCTCCAGTATTGATGCAACAGAAGCACTGTTGTTGTCAGTAATAAGACTAAAAACTGAGACAGGTGCATATCTTGCTTTATATGCCTTATAGCTGATTAGCATCCTCTGTTCTTGGATAAGTAACTACATGAATTCCATTAGGTCATATCTGCTGGAGAGTGAAGCAAGCAGAATCTAGCTCTTATTGATCTGTGGATCTGTACCTTGGTCTTTTGCCAATAGTATTTAATTGAAAGGAAGACTTGAGAGAAAATTATAGCCTTTTGAATGCCAGTGTGTGCTTGCAGCTTTGTTAACCTGCTTCTTTTGAATCTCAATGAAGAATTTCTGTGTAAATAAAACTATTACAAAAAAAATTATGCACAGGATGTATTTTATGAAACTAAATAAGGGATAACAAATTGGATTACATTACTGGTCATATATGGCTTAGCTATCTGAAATACTAAAAAGTAAAGTAATTGAGAAAGTGTCCTAATAGCCTTGCCAGGAACAGTATGAATAGAGAGGTTGCAGATGAACAAGAAAAATTTCTCTGCATAGTTTATGTTCTTGAATACTCTTGTTTTCAGAAGGACTAAAATGGAACATGATAACTGACTATTAAGCCAAATCATGTCCATCTTTTGTTTGTAGGAATTTGTCTTGAACAATTGACAGCTTTGGTACCAAGAAGCCTGTCATGGGACAGATCCTTTATGGTATATTGCCCAAATATCAACTCGTTCCTAGTCTCTTGAAGGACGATCTCAGTTATTCCATTCCTTTACTTGATAGGGAGAAGACTACGAGATGAATCTAACTGAAATGATTGGTATGGTATAAAATACATAAAAAGAAATGGAGATGGAGGGAATACAGGGAAGTATGGAGCATTCTTCCTCTTGTTAGGTTTTAGGCCTGCTTCAGTTCTTGAGAACAGGGAGTATCAGAACAATTTGATCTTAATGGGACAGAGAAATGCTATATTACAGATTTAGTGTAGCCATTGAACACGTCTGACATCTGATGTGAATCCCATGCTCTCCTGAGCCATATTATGGGGGGAGTATATGGGCATGTGAGCCTGGGACAGCTCAAGGTCAGTGCAGTGTAGTTCAAGTCACAGTGAGCTCATCTAGTTCTGAAGGAAGTGATGTGGAGTTGTTTTGTAATCCTCTGTCTCAATTTAGCAATGAGGTGTTTAAAAAGAGTTGTGAGCAGTAATTTTTTTAATTGCTTCAGTTGAAGCCAAGATGATCCTTCCAGAGTTTCAGACATTTCCTGAGGTCATAATTTTAAGTGCAATATTTTTTTCTCCTCCCTATGTCTTTTTTAAACCCTTTGGCATTAGACAAGCCAATTCAGTTTTGTAAAAATGGTATTTCCTTGTATAGCACATAGCATGGAAGAGCATTTCCCTGGTACCAACCCAGTGTATTGACACCTAGCACAACATAAAGCTGTGCTTATGAAGATGGGCTTTCTAGCCTGAATTTATTTCTTAATTAAAAGGTAAATTAAATGTGCATCCTATCTTTCGCTGTTTTTAGCTACAACAAGAAGGGAACACTGAAGGCCTTTGAAGAGATTAGTTAAGAGTCTTTGCATATAATAACATAAACTTTACAGATAAATATTTCCATATTAGCAAAACTGGAATCACTTTATACATAACATTTTCCAGTCCATCATGATTTGTGTTAATACATAAACAAGAAAGCCTTCAACTTTTGAAATTTTCAGCCACTTTTCAAAATTTGAGTCATAAAATAAAAGAAAAAAAAGTAGATGCAGAAGATAACATAAATGATGATACCACTGTAAATCCTACAATCTTTGATTTACTCTGTTATAAATTCCAATAAAGTTTTTTGCCATGTGTATGGGAAGTCAAGAAATTATTTTACATGAAAGCAAACAGAATTTAACCAATGTTAAAGAAAAAAAAATTTTAGGCTTGGAGAAGAAGGAAATTTTACTTTAAATTTCATGCAATATATTTTTTTCCTAATGATCTTTATAATGGGATTCTTTCATGAATTCTCAAGAGTACTGGCAATCAGTCAAGTTGCACAGAAACTTGCAGTTGGCTTGCCCATAAATTAAAGAAATAATGTGTGGTGAGTTGCTTAGTTATGTTATTCAATAATTTCAGAACACTGGATAATCTGGAAGAACTTCAGGTCTTAGAGAACAAAGCATTTAATGATTTAAAGCCAGTCTGACTCTATTTAATATATGAAGGTTAGAGAACCCTTGAGGAAGTGAATGTACAATGTGTAGAATAATTGCTTAATGGAGAATATAGTGTTCTTGATAGAGACTTGTACTGATTATTTGACGGGGGCAATAATACTTTTATGAAAGTCATTAGTATCTTCTTGTGCAGCACAACTTAAGCACTGCATAGTGTATAATTTATTTGAAACTTTAGGAGAAGGGAGAGGGTATTCAAGTCTAGAAAACTTCATAAAGAAAACAGTTTTACATAACTATTTTTTGTATTTTTTAAATAGTTAAGACCAGTTATATTGGTCTTTTCTCACTTAAAACTCTGATTTAGTTCCTGAACATAAACACACAGAACAAAGAAGGCCTTTGTCTGAATCATTCTTGGGATTGATGTTTGTCTTTAATACCAAAATCTCAAGAGATGCCATTTCCTAGGAATAAAATTAATCCAGTGTAACTATTTGCATTCATAACAAGTTTAATGCATATTCATCTTCTGGCTAAGTGTAAGTCCACAGATGTGAAGAAAAATTACTCAATTATTCTCACCAACATGATTTTGTAACCCATGGGGCAATACCTTCACTTCTTCTAGTATGTGTAGATGGAGTTAAACTGGAAGGTTGTATGTATTTATTTTCTTACAATTTCTTTTTCAAAGTTCACAGAAAGCAACTGGAGATATGCTGAAGTCAACAGTTTTAGGTGAAGGTGGATGGCTACATCTTGACTCAACTATCCAGAGTGTCCTGACAATGACAGTAACTGGGGTGCTTTTGCTTCTAGAAGAGTTGTTTCTGTGCAACTCTGATGCAACGACCAGACTTTTTGTCTCTTTTTACTCCTGTTCCTCTTCAATGCTGCTTGACAACACAGGTGCTGAGACGACTGTGAGAACTTAAAGGGTATTAGAAGCATGTCCTTTCAGTATTTGGAAGAAAAGGCCTCTAAAGTTTTGATTGATAGCTTGGTTTTTGTTTTTTATTTTGAGATTTAAACAGGACTCAAGTAACTCATTCTCTAAATGAGAGAGCTTCAAGAACAATGAAATCTCTCATTTCTTGTACACCATTAACAGGCACCTCTTCCCCACACACCTGCCCCTGCTTTCTGAAAGCATGTAAGATGGTCTAAATATCTAATAGGGCTATGCAGTATTGCTGGTGTGACTGAAAGGCGAACAAGACTAATTTATTGAATATATGCATTTTGCATTTTTAAAGGATGTCTTGACAATACTATGTATCTAAGAACAAAATACTAAACTTGTTCAGATGTGAATGAATAGGCCCCCTAAAAAGGCAGGGAGAGAGGGGCCGAAAATTTAAGAAAAAGTATTTTCCCATACATGTTATAAACTTCATTAAAAGATTCATTTACTATTTCCCACACACACACACTGGAATCTTTTCTTAAACATTGTTCAAACCAGAGAGCATTTCTTTAATGAGTCTACTGCTATCTGAAAAATAACTCAGTGACTTTATCACAGCTTGTTCAAAGTACATTTGGAAGCTTCTCCTGAAATTTGCTGGTTACAAATTTACTTGCCACAACCAAGGCTGCCACAGCCTCCCAGTTCTGTTGGTCTCCTACTGAGTAAGAATCCTAATCTTAGGTCTCTGCCCATTCTCCACAAAAGTTTTAAGGACTACATAACTAAATGTGGGCATTTACATCAGGGACACTTATGTCTGAACTAGCACTGATCTCCTTTGTGTTGCCAAACAGAATAAATAATTAGGATGTAACTGCTCTCTCTCAGATGGCATGTAAAATATAGCAAGGGAATTGCATTCTAGCACTCTCCTCTGATAGAGGGTTGAGTTAATCCACAGATGGACATCTAAAACTCAATCGAATTAATTCCACCTTCTATGTCTTGCCCAGCTGGCTCCTTATGCAGCCACCTGTGCCATGCTTTGTCTCCTTGGCCAGCCAGAGCTGACTTTGTCACCAACATGATCCATGTTCTTTTTCTCCATCTGTCTGCTTTGCCATACATCTTGCTTTTTACTAAAGTAATGCATCCCCTTATCCATGCCTTGTGGGAGTTCAGAAGTGGCAGTCAAGAACATAAAATAGCCTTTGTGTTCCTGCACCTCTTTCCAAACCTGTGAAGGTTGCAAAGAAAATCCTCCCCATCCTTTGCAGCACTGCTCACTGCACTGCAGGATATCAATGAGTGTAAAAAGGTCAGTTCTCAGCTTCAGCAGAGAGCTGGAGCTTGTCTAATGCTGTTGATGGCTTCTAAAAATGACTTGCTTTCTCCATGTTCTCTGCTGATTATATGTGACTATAAGTTTCGAAAGTCATTTAACTTCCCAAATTGAATAGTTAAAATTACGTGTTTCCAGCGACAAGAGATGCTACCCATCCTTCAGCTGGCTTTAAAGTAGACATGAAAGCTTTTAAAATTAGAGAATATTTTACCCTTCATAAAGTAAAAGTAAAGTTCGTAAAAGAACTGGAACTCCTCTGATTTTCTTTCTGGAATGGCTGGTTTCTTTAAAAAATAAACCTACTCCTCCCAAGGGAAAGAAAACAGCAACATTCACCCCAAAAATTCAATTTGTAGTATGATACAGACAGTACCAGCTCCAATGATTTGATCTGCTAGTTATAAAAGAAAGAGAACACCTTTCAAAATCTTATGATAAAAACAAGTGCTTTTTTTCAGCTAACAGTCTTATCAGTAGAAAAGCATAGCTTAAGTTAATGCAAAACTGCTCATTAATTTAGGATTACGATTATCAATGTCGTGGGGTTAGAAAGATAAAGCTGTTTTCCCCCCTCAGTGGGGGAGCGGGACAGGACGGGTGGGGCGCGGGACATGTGGTGTGCAGAGGCACCCTCCCCAGCGGCGCAGATCTGCTGAGCTGCCTGGATGAATGTGCCGCGTTCCTGGGCACGGCACGGGCAGGCGGCGGAGCCGCGCTCGTCCGGCGGGAGGGGCGGATCCCCGACTCCCCTCCACCCCTCCTGGTGCCTGCCCGCGGGGCGGCGTGACCGTCCTTGGTCAGGACTCGGCGTCACCGCAGCCCCCACGGCACCGTGCGGCGCCGGTGGTGCAGGCGATGGCAGCCCTGGCTGGGCGCCGCCATTGCTGGCCCGTCCCGGCGCTTCTGTCACTTCCAGTCCGGCCCGGCACTCCCGTGAGCGATCGGGGTGTGGGGGGCAGAGCCCGGGTGCTAATCAACCAATTGGAGAAAAGCTGGCCCCCTGGGGCCCATCTGTGCATGCGCAAAGAGGGGTCCCCTATAAAAAGGGGAGAGCAGACGCCATCTTTCTCTTTTCGGGGTGGGACACTGCAGTAGCAGCATCACTCCCCGTCCCCACGCGTTGAGTCTGACTCCTGCATGTGGATGGATTAGTGACACAGCGGCTACAGCACGGTGTGGATTTCCTGGGGGTGGACTGCTTTCGGGGTCGCGTTTTTCTTGTGATTTCCTGGGGGTGGACTGTTTCTCAGGGTCACGTTTTCTTGTGGTGTTTCCTGGGGGGTGGACTGTTTTTTTTGGAATCGCATTTCTGCGCACTTTCACGTACTGAGTCCTGCCCCGTGGGCGGGTGGATTAGAGATTTCAGCGGCCATAGCCTGGTTTAAAAGACCACATCTTTCCATCAGCACTGAAATTCCTTCCCGGGTATTGGGGAAGGGACGGGGAGGGGGGCTCGCATTTTCTAACTGTCTGAGTGTTTTTCTTCAGAAAGCCGAGCAGGGCTCAGCGCTACTGTAGGGTCCTCAGGTCGGTCGCAGAACCCTCGGGAGAGCTGAGGTCGCAGGCCTTCTCTAATTATCCTGACGTCTCTTCCGGAGCCCCCAAAAGAAAAACCAGCACTGTCCCAGAGCTTTCCCATCCTAACACGGGGTTTGGAAAAGCTTAATTTGTCTGTTTTTGCACTTTATTGTCGGTTTTCTCTGTGTGTGTAATAAACTGTGTTACTTGTGTGTTTTCTTTTTGGGTGTGTGTGGCTTCTCTTGGACATCTCTTGTCAGTACCACACTTTTTAGTGGTAAAACCACGACAATCAAGTAGTTTTAATTAGGAAAGAAGGTTTCACCAGAAGATGAAGTTTTATGACATACTCAATAAGGGCTGATGAGGAGTACTGAAGTTCAGTGCCCTTTTCTATAAGCAGATTTGAGCTATCGTTTTTCAACTCCAAAGAAAACTCTCTAATCTATTTCATATCAGATACTCTGGTATTAGTTGTTCTGATATTTCCAGTTCAAACCACTCCATTTTCTCCTAATTTAGCGTTCTTTTCTATTCAACATGGATATCAAGGGTGAAGAGGAAGCTGCTGCTGTCTCCTTCTTTATTTCTTGGCTTCGTTTTGTTCCAGGTGACTGAAAGAGAAATTCTTTATTTCAAGTTGGGTAAAAATACTTATTAAGGAGAATGTCCTTCCTTTTGAAATAGTCTGTAGTATTAAGTGATAAGATGACAGCAGAAATGTATTGTCTATCAATTCTTCAGAATGTTTGAATGATAGATGTTCTCCTGCAAACATGTGTGCTGGAAAGTTCCCTTTTATTTTAAAAATAATAGTTATTATATTCCTGAATAGAGATACATTTCTCTAAGTAAGCTGAGTTGTGATAAATGTCTGATTATCACCTTTTGATGTTAACAATTAACCTCTTTGTGAAATCTTCTATTAATAAGATGTCTTTGCAAAACTATTATCTGTATTAAAATTTTTTGTTAGCTCTTCTAATTCCAACTGCCCCCTGCAAATTTCTATTTGCATTGAAATTGTGGAATATAACTTTTTCTGAAACATTTAATAAATTCTCCTCTTTAATGAGAAGTTAAAATATAACCCAGAGGAATCTTCTGTTTTCCTTGTGCCAACTTTTTAAAGTTTAATTTTTGTGATTTATTTGCCAAGATTAGAATAATATTTGTTTCCGTCATGCATATAGTTGTTCGCTAATCCGAAGAATTAACATAAGAAAATTCTTTTCCAAACAGCAGAATGTTTTAAACTGCTTTAATAGGAATTCTGTACAAACATATCTGTTTGGGAATGGCATTTTTTTACATTCATTTCAAAGGGCATGTGTTTTCAGGCCCTACATAACCACTTTCAAAGTGAAACTTTGCCAGTGTACCATTAGCCTTCTATACAAATACATTAATATGTATCATTTTATTTAGTGAACAACACTAAACAAGAATTCAAACTAAACAAGAACAAACACATGAGAAGAATTCTATAGTAATCTTGGCAGATTAAGAAGCTTATTACACTTAATTAGTGACTGCAGAGTCTTTTACACATTAGTCATCTATAGGATGGGAATAAAGAATTAATTTGCAATTATTTATTTTCTTTTGGGTGCTTTTCTTAAATTATGTAGAGCTGTATCTATTTTTATTGTTCAGTTGTCATACCTGTGGAGCAAAAGGCAATTTGCTTGTAGAACAAGCAAAGAAGAGAAAAAAACACCTCAATAAAAAAATATTTCATCAACCAGAGATGTCAAGATAAGGAGGTTCCCTGTGGATTGCACAGCAAAGCAACAAACACATTGTGGAATTGTAGGTTGAACAGCTTCCAAAAAATTGATAATTTAGCCAGAAATTAAGGCTCAAAATTATGGAATGAGATCCTTAAGGCCTGATTGGAAAGCCTTCCACTATGGTCATGTGCTTGGAAATTAGTAGCTCTCTTGGTCAATTCTGCAACCTGAAACCCTTAGTCTGAGACAAGCTCTATCCCTGGGCATCAGGAGTCACTTTCTGCGGTCCATTGGCAAAAGCCTCAGCTAATCCTACAGGTTTTGATGTATACATTCATATTACTCTGTAATATAATATGAGCATAAGAGATAAATTTTGCTTGCTGCACCCCATATCACCTCTGGCTTTAAGAGCACAGTATACTACTTACAAGTCTTGACTCCTAATAATGCCTGTACTTTCACTTTATCCTGGAAAATTATCAAGTAGACCTTGTTCATGTGTTTTTTATAACCTGAAAATATTAGCGTAGTGGAAGAAAATATGTGAATTCAGTGTTTTGAGGAAAACTGCTTGGAAAAGGTTTGCAAGACCAGAGTATTCATGTATGTGAGATATTTTTCCTTTATAATTCACTACCTAGTTGTAACTGTAGTAATTGTATCTTTCTTTGGGAATGAGGAAGACCATAGAGCACGTTCTAACTAATTTAGGGATTATCTCTGCACATGTCAATGTGAGAACTGAGGATTTTGTTTGAAGGTGAGTGGTCTAGGAATCATCAAAAGTGGGGGAACTCTGAAAGGAGTCACACAGAGTGTGTATGTGATCCCAGTGCTGGTTGTGGTGCCACAGTGATGGACACCACAATGCCCAAGAGGGACAGGCAGAACTGGGTGCTGGTAACGGGATCCAGTGACAACTCAGACATGGAAAGGAGATGAGCCAGGGCCAGGAACCACCCAAGGGCATCGATAGGAGCAAGTGGACCAAGATTGAAGGGTAGGACTGGAGATAAGGCTAGAGCATGCTTTTGAGGTTTGTCCAGGCTGGAGAACCCCATGATGTTGCTAAGGTGGGGACCTGTCAGAGTTCAAATGGGCTTTTTGGGCTCTTGGGCTCAGGCAGGGACCGTAAGGCCTGTCAATGCCGTCAGAGGCCTGACGCAGTATTTATTCACCTTAGAGAAGAAAAGTTGTTATCGCTGTCCTTAAGTACCCGAGGGATGTTAGAGAGATGGTGTTGTCAAACTCCCCTTGGCAGTGCACAGCAGGAGGACAAGAGCAACAGTCATAAGCTGTGAAAGGGCAAATTCCAATGGAAAATAAGATTAGAAACTGGGGAGGGAAGGAAGGAGGAAGCAGAATTCACCATGAGAATAGTCTAATACTGCAGTAGATGCCCATGTAGTTTGTTGAAATTGCTTAGATCTTCAGTTTTAACTCATTTTTCAATGTCCCTATTCAGCCATCATCTTCAGTACTGGTTATTCTATTTCTTCTCAAATCCCTTAGCAAAACCTAAAAAAAAAAATTCTCCCCAGTATGGCTCATTACTACCTGTCGTTATCCCTGGGATTAATAGCATTTGTGGTAACTGCAATAAATTGGACCATTTCATGTTACCATGGCAGCCAACCTAAAAGTAGCAATTTTTTCCCCAGGTTGGCTGCAGATACTGTTGCAGGTAGAAGACATAAACTAATATTGATTGATAATTTTATCTGTGTTATATCAAAATATTTTTTCCTAAATTTCTCATTCGCTGTGATAACAACCTGGAGTGTACAAGTATCTCATTGAAGAATAACTTGACACAGAAGAACTTCCTGTTTGAGTGTATCAGTGATTAAATGAATTCGATACTTTCTCTTGAATGAAGGTGAATTTAAAATACTACGGTGATGAACTCTTACAAGGCATATAATTAGACATTATCAAAAAACCCCTTCCTTATATTGTTGTTTGAAAAAAAAACAAATCAGGTTATGTTCTAAATTAAAACAAAACAAATAGCAAAAAAAAAAAAATTAACCAAAAGACAGAATTTTTAATTAAAATACAGCTGTCTTTTCTGTTCTTCATGCAGAGAAAAAGTCAGAAAATACTTAAAATAACTCTCATAGAATCTTATACAGTTATAATCTGGCTGTTATATAGAGTCTCTAGCCCTCTGTCACAATTTTCACTTAAGTTTGTCTTAGCTCATGCCGTAGTAGCCACCTTCATATATTAGGGACCCTAATTCTGCCATTTCTGCAACAAAACATTTTAAGTACTTTTCTCGTCTATTCATCTGGACTAATAAAGGTTAACTGCCTATAAAGAGAAATGTTTAGGGTAATCTATTGGAAGAATAAAAGAAGTAACAGAAAAAAAATATTAAGGCAAAATTGATAATTGGGAGTTTTCTGTCATTTTTAATAACTTAGCTAAAGAGTTTGAACTTAAACAAAGTCTCCAAGTTTGCAAATGCTGAGAAGCTAGAAACGTTTGTGATTTTACTTAAATTTGCTATCAATATAATAATATGGTATTTGTATGTGCTAAAGAAATAACTTCAACTCCAGCAGCAGGAAGGCAATGGTTTAATGTGCATAAGGGGAAATAAGTGAATTCACTGCAGCATAGTCTTACTGCAGTTCTGGATTCCTTTCTCTTCTGTAAGCAGTGTGTCTGATGGCAAACTGTAGCAGTAGATATAATATATATTGATACAATGCTTAACCTGAGATTAAATGGAAACATCAATTTTTGATGCTATTCTATACATTAATTCCTAAAAATGAACTGTTTGGTAGAAATGGTTCAATGTTTTGCAGATATTCAGCACTAATAAAGCAAAAATTCTTCAGAAGTTGGAGGTATTTTGTGCTTCAAAATCAGGTCATTCCTACAGGGAATGGAAGCCATAGATGTTTCCTCACAGTCAGAATGCATCCCTGCCAATGTCAATATGAACTGGCAGTGCACTTTTGATGTGGATCTTCCTTGTATTGTTGCACTTTGGTTCTCGTTGAACTGCCTTCCCTTTGCATGAAATTGAATTGAAAGATCTGAGCCACATCTAATGGTCTGCAGACACTAATCTATACAGAAATAGCTAATCAAGGTAGAGCACTTGATCCCCCCCCCCCCCCCCCTCAGCACATACTGAGATTGTGGGCACTGATAATAAGATTTTGAGATTATCAAACACTCGTGCAATGCCAGTTTATCTTTTGCACCGTATAGACTCAGGTGGGATCTGTTCCTTGATGTCCTCTGCTTGCTTTTCAGTTCCTTGCTGGCCTCTACACAAGTTGCAGGTCAATTAGGCTTTCTCAGGAATGCAGTGGGATTTTTTGCTATTTTGCTAATCTGTTTCAGTTTGGCCGTGGGGATTCTATTTTTATAATTGTTTTGAGCCTAAGTGTGTAAAGCTGTGTGACTTCTTGGCCTACATGCTCTCCAAGGTAGGTGGTTGACAGCTTGGACTAGAAGGTGTTTATTGGTGACCTGTCGTGAGAGTGTCAACTTCCAGTCTCACTCTGAAGATCTGCCTTTAGAACAGAGTCAAATGCTTGTTTATTATATGATATTTGCCACAATGCAAAAGACATACATGTAAAAATGTGTTTCCTTGTCCTACACCATCTACTCCTTGACATTCTTCATTTTCCTGGTCTAAAGTAATGACATGGTTATCAATTGACCTGAATATGTGTGTCTGGGTGTGTGACTTCATATATAGTAAGATCCATTTTAATATATATATACATATATAAACTATATATGTATATTAAAAAAATTATATATTGTGAGACACTGGATTGTTATATTAATTATTGGCTTGGACAAACTCAAGTGGGGTGGTGGGGAGAGACAGGTTGCATTTCACGAAGGTGAGCTAATGCCCTGTCCCACATTCCAGCCTGCAAGTCTCGTGGGGCAGCCCTGGAACAGCTTTCAGTGACTGGACACTGGAAACACTGCCCACACCACCCCCTGGAGCCTCTAACCCTGGATTGACTGGCACATGAGCAGTCCCACCTGGGGATGAGGGGTGCGGCCACAGGGGGGCCAAAGCAAATAAAAGCAGAAACATGAGTAGGAAACTGTGCTCTCCATTTGTGCTCAAACTCTATCATCTAGACACGTGGAAGCTGGACTAGCACAAGACTTTCTGGTGGTAGCCGTAATTTTCTCTTTTTCTCTCTCTTTCTATACTTTCTCTTCTCTTAATCTATTTTCTTAATATTTTGGATAACTTGAGACTGGATGGATTGGATTTTGCTAAATTGTATGGGTTAGCATGTGCTAAGTCAATGCTTTGTGGAATGCTTTATTTTGGTAGAATGCTACCCTTCCAACTTTTTCCAAGTACTTATTTCCTGAAGTTTACCAGTAAAAGTTTACCTTCTGAGAAAAATATGTGCAGCTTTTCTCCTATGTGCTCTCTCTTAAGGTGTTAAAAGAATCTTAAGGTGTTAAAATTCTTCTAAAAATTTGGCAGGCAGATTTTTGGAGCCTTGTATATTTTTAAAGTAAAACCCCTTTCTTGAGCCCACAGATCAAGTGCTGGGGGTTTAGAGGGGGGTGTATATATATATGGTGTTTTGGGGTTTTTTTGCTCCCTACTTCCTACCCAAAACATTGTTCATGAGTCTCATTATTCAGATCAGTGAGAAATAGATTTTAATTTCTGATATAAACTTGATCTCACCAAATCCATGCCTCTACTTTTTGTCCTAGTCCTCTGCCATGGACAGTGCTGTTTGTAATCTGTTGTATTTGCTGGTTGTGAACTCACCTGCTTTGACTTATGTTGGCTAATCAAAGAATCATTGCAGTGGAAAGGCATCTCTGGAGATCACCTGACCCAACACTTTGCTCAAAGCAGGGTCAACTAGTACAAGTTATACAGGGTTGTGACCACTCAAGTTTTAAGTACATTCTTTCAGAGCTCCTTCACTTGGGTGACTCACAGCCTGTTCAATCAGCTAGTAGTCTCAGGTCCTTTTCCTCAATTGTTTTCAGACAGTAAAATCCCATTTTAGGTCAGATCTTTACTTTAGGACACTTAGGTGGTTTAAGATCCTCTGAGAACCTTTTAACATCAAATNAATCTGTTTCAGTTTGGCCGTGGGGATTCTATTTTTATAATTGTTTTGAGCCTAAGTGTGTAAAGCTGTGTGACTTCTTGGCCTACATGCTCTCCAAGGTAGGTGGTTGACAGCTTGGACTAGAAGGTGTTTATTGGTGACCTGTCGTGAGAGTGTCAACTTCCAGTCTCACTCTGAAGATCTGCCTTTAGAACAGAGTCAAATGCTTGTTTATTATATGATATTTGCCACAATGCAAAAGACATACATGTAAAAATGTGTTTCCTTGTCCTACACCATCTACTCCTTGACATTCTTCATTTTCCTGGTCTAAAGTAATGACATGGTTATCAATTGACCTGAATATGTGTGTCTGGGTGTGTGACTTCATATATAGTAAGATCCATTTTAATATATATATACATATATAAACTATATATGTATATTAAAAAAATTATATATTGTGAGACACTGGATTGTTATATTAATTATTGGCTTGGACAAACTCAAGTGGGGTGGTGGGGAGAGACAGGTTGCATTTCACGAAGGTGAGCTAATGCCCTGTCCCACATTCCAGCCTGCAAGTCTCGTGGGGCAGCCCTGGAACAGCTTTCAGTGACTGGACACTGGAAACACTGCCCACACCACCCCCTGGAGCCTCTAACCCTGGATTGACTGGCACATGAGCAGTCCCACCTGGGGATGAGGGGTGCGGCCACAGGGGGGCCAAAGCAAATAAAAGCAGAAACATGAGTAGGAAACTGTGCTCTCCATTTGTGCTCAAACTCTATCATCTAGACACGTGGAAGCTGGACTAGCACAAGACTTTCTGGTGGTAGCCGTAATTTTCTCTTTTTCTCTCTCTTTCTATACTTTCTCTTCTCTTAATCTATTTTCTTAATATTTTGGATAACTTGAGACTGGATGGATTGGATTTTGCTAAATTGTATGGGTTAGCATGTGCTAAGTCAATGCTTTGTGGAATGCTTTATTTTGGTAGAATGCTACCCTTCCAACTTTTTCCAAGTACTTATTTCCTGAAGTTTACCAGTAAAAGTTTACCTTCTGAGAAAAATATGTGCAGCTTTTCTCCTATGTGCTCTCTCTTAAGGTGTTAAAAGAATCTTAAGGTGTTAAAATTCTTCTAAAAATTTGGCAGGCAGATTTTTGGAGCCTTGTATATTTTTAAAGTAAAACCCCTTTCTTGAGCCCACAGATCAAGTGCTGGGGGTTTAGAGGGGGGTGTATATATATATGGTGTTTTGGGGTTTTTTTGCTCCCTACTTCCTACCCAAAACATTGTTCATGAGTCTCATTATTCAGATCAGTGAGAAATAGATTTTAATTTCTGATATAAACTTGATCTCACCAAATCCATGCCTCTACTTTTTGTCCTAGTCCTCTGCCATGGACAGTGCTGTTTGTAATCTGTTGTATTTGCTGGTTGTGAACTCACCTGCTTTGACTTATGTTGGCTAATCAAAGAATCATTGCAGTGGAAAGGCATCTCTGGAGATCACCTGACCCAACACTTTGCTCAAAGCAGGGTCAACTAGTACAAGTTATACAGGGTTGTGACCACTCAAGTTTTAAGTACATTCTTTCAGAGCTCCTTCACTTGGGTGACTCACAGCCTGTTCAATCAGCTAGTAGTCTCAGGTCCTTTTCCTCAATTGTTTTCAGACAGTAAAATCCCATTTTAGGTCAGATCTTTACTTTAGGACACTTAGGTGGTTTAAGATCCTCTGAGAACCTTTTAACATCAAATATGCTCCTCTTTCAAGGCTTAGCTGAAATCTTCCTGTCTGAGCTTCAGCTTCCTTATACAGCTGTATTTTTTTCCCAGGTTGTCTGCCAAATACTCTCAAGTAAATGTATGATCTTTGGCTTACCATGATGCAAATTTACTTTCCTGATTGTGTTACTAGTAAATACTTTGTCAAAGAGAGCAACAGTTGTTAGCGTAAAGATCGCTGTATTTTGAACCAATCTTGCATTAAGCATCTTAATCAGTTTGGTGTTCCTTTGTTTAAGTCAAAGAAATGCCTCTATAGCAGGTTTGGATGGCAAAACTTGACTGGAAACAGTTGCTAAGTGAAATTTACTTTTGTTGATGAATAATTTTGGTTGGAGCATCTATCAGTAAGAAAATGTGAAGCAGAATTGTAAGTGTAAAGGCAAGCAAGCTGAGAACAGTAGGCTGTGAGCAGTATAAACTTGTGTGAAGAACCACTTCTATTTATGGAGCATGCTTAAGGCTGAATTTATCATAAACATATCTAGGCTCATCATTGATTTCCTTTTTTAAGGACTGGCTCCACTGGTTGTTTAAAGCTTTTGCTCTTTGTGTGGCATTATTAGGTGTGGGATTTTGTTGTTGGTTTTATTTTGAGGGGTTTTTTTAGCTGTCTTTTCTTACCAACTATCTTAGTTGAGCTCAAGTTCCTTTTTTTTACAAAAAACCCCACCCTGATAATTTGCAGGGAAGCGACGGCCATGTGTGTTCATGGATTCATGAATAAAAGGCACAACTTAAACGTAGACGTTGGGTATAAAGAATGGTCATATCACGACAGGGCAGAAGAATAATAGGCACATATGGCATAGGAGTGTAATACAAAGGTATCATCTCTGGGTGATTCTGTCAGCAAACAAGAAAGAGATAGCAGTGAGTACAGAACCGTTTGTTAAAAGGCCAGCTCTGAAAAAGGCTTTATCTGACTGCCAGGGACAGAAAATCACATGGATAGCTCAAAGTGGAAATGAACAATTGCACTATAGGTGACTTGCTGTAGAGGGTCAGCTTTAAGGAGCTTCTGAGGTGACAGCCTTGACAATACTTGGTACTGGAACTTTCTCATCTGTAGCCTTTGCTAGGTGGAAACTGAACCTAATTTACTTTCCTACCAGTGCATGTCAGTTAGTCTCGCTTAACTCCAAACTGACCCTGCAGACTGCCAGGTGCGAAAGTATGTAATTGCCTTCCCTCAAGAGGCAGCAGCTCTTCGAGTATAAAGAATTCACACACACAAATTCCTGAATTATGAAGGAACCTTTCTCAAGCATTTCTTCTCCTCTGTGCTAACTTCACAGTAGTTACAGCAGGTCTGGGATTGTGGTACCTTAGGATGGGAATGAGAGGAAATGCTCAGGATGAATTCCAAAGTCATCATGGCCCCCTTCTCAGAGTGAGGGAAAGCAGAGCCTATCTTCTGACTTCCGTGGTTACATAATCTGTAACCTTCCTGTCTTTTCCGAACCCATAATCTCCTTTATGGCTGTTCCTTAGATATTTGGAGATGAAGTGTCATTGAGACAAATGTTTGTTTCCAGCAGAAGTATATGAGCCTGAGGATTCAATGATATCGTTCTGTTTGTCTTTCAACTTATGAAGGTGATAATTTGGCCATTTGAAGACTAGCTCTCTTCAGAATTACTGTTTTTAAAATCATCTTATGTTTGAGAAACTTCATTCTTGCTCAGATTTGTAAGTGGTCTAATGTACTGAGACTTTGTGTGTGAATGGATGCGGAGGGTTTTCTCAGGGGTCATCACGCCAATATGATCCAGTAAAGTCATTTACTAAAAGCATCAGACTTATACCATTTCTAACTGCTCACACGCTTCTAACTCTGTTACTATTGGCACATACTTTTTACTCTATTATTATTGGTTAGTTAAGCTTTGTCATGGTTTTACCACAAAATTAGCGATTCTGACAAGAGATGTCCGAAAGAAGCCACAAACACACCCTAAAGGAAAGAAAACACACAAATATCACAGTTTATTTCACACACACAGAAATACCGACAATAAAGTGCAAAAAACAGACAAATTAAGCTTTCCCAGTGCCCGTTGGGGTGAGAACACTCCGGAGTAGTGCTGGTCTCTTTCTGGGGCTCCCGAAGAGACACCGGAATAATTAGAGAAGGCCCGTGTCCAATCTGAGGACGCCCCAGCAGCGCGAGCCTCCGCTCGGCTTTTCTGAAGAAAAACACTCAAGACAGTTAGAAACTGCAAGCCCCCTCCCCCTCCCTCTAGGCCCCCGGGAAGGGATTTCAGTGCTGATGAAAGAGATGTGGTCTTTGAACCTGGGCAATAGCTGCAGACAATCGCCAGACCACCTGCCCCTGGGGAAAAGAAAAAAACCACAAGGGAAAAAAAACAACCCCCGAGGAAGAAGTCCACCCCCCCAGGAATTCACGAGAAAGAATGCAACCCTGAGAGAGAGAGAATCCACCCCTCTGAAAAAAAGAATAATCACGAGAGAGTGTGGTCCCAAAGAAAAAGAAAAACAAAGAAACAGCTCCCCCCTCCCAGGAAATACCACACCAGGCTGCCGCGGCAGCACCACTAGCCCGTCCATGTGCGCGGGGATGGAGGACGATGCCGCTACCACAGTGAATCCACGCTGAAAGAGAGATGTTACCACCACGAGCCCAGAGCCCAAAAGAGGAAGATGGCAGTCACTCTCCCCTTTTTATAGGGGGTCCCGATCCACGCATTTGTAGATGGGCCCCAGGGGGCCGGCCCTCCTCTAATTGGACAGTCGGCACCCCGGGGCCCGCCCCAGCAAGGCTTTGTGCACCCACGGAAGTGCCGGGACAAGCCGGAAGCGATGGAAACACCGGAAGAGCTGGGACAGGCCGGCAAAATGGCGGCACCCAGCACCATGTGGCCGCCGGCGCCCCACCTCCGCCGCCAGGGGAAGGGGGGCCTCCGCTGGCTGCCCCGTGGCTGTCGCTGGGGGGAGGGGGCCTCCACTGGCCGTGCCGAGCCGAGCAGCGCCCCCAGCCTGCGCGGCAGGAAAAAAAAAAGACCAGTTTTACTTTCATTTTCACCCTACGACAAGCTTATGAACACACTTCTGTACATTCTAATTGGCTATACTCTCTTCATAATGCTGCAGGTTGTGGTTGGCCTGGTCCACCTGCAGCTCTGGACTTTTTTTCTTTTCTTTTCTTGTTTAACTTTTCTCTTGTAACAGGGTCAAATTATCTTTACATGCATACCTTCACATCAGAAAGTTAGGTCAAACTGTCCTCACATACCTTGCTGCATACCTCTCTCATGAGAAAACTAGGCTGTACAGCATGCTTTTCTCATAAGAAAGCTAGGCGGTAGTGCGTACCCTCTTTACCAGAAGAATGGGTTGTACATATGTCCATTATTTTCTAAAAATCCTTCAGCATATGGAGATGATCGGATTTAGACCACACAGAAGCATCAGGACTGTTCCAGTTACTTACTTCATGATAGTAAAGATTAAAATTATTTGATAATGACCCTCTTCTCCTAAGCAAATGGGGTTCTAATATGTGCAATCTCTTAATCTTTGACATAAAGTGATTAATAATATTTATAAATTTTTGGTATTTTGGAGATGCTTCAGAGAGAATTTTTTTCTCTAAGGATATTAGAAATATTGAAGTTGGTTCTGTGCGACTAAAGGTGACAGGTTTTATCTGTACATCTCTCTTCAAAACAAACCATTGGTGCAATGCTGTTAATTTTATGTAGGAAGAGCATAGACTTGAACAGGGACAACTTTCTCTGGCTTTACAAGGTTTTTGAATAACAGGAGAGATTTCTTCATACATCTCAGGTATCATTCTTTTTCTGTGAGCTGACATGAGTAGGAGAAATTGTCTTCATGTTCCAATCATTTCTTAAAAACAGGTGATGACTCCTTGTGGTGTCTCTATGTGCTTTTTGGCCTTTACACATCTTTTAGAAATTGGGATGTAAACTTCTAAATATAGCTCAGCTTGCCTGTTTCCAACCTTAGGATCTCCCACCACTGGTTAAGTTGTGTTCCTTACATATGATAGAGCAAGCTTGTCGGGGTAAAATTTCTGTGTACTATATGTAGCCTGTGCAGACTGACATGGTCTCACTTTTAGCACATGAAATCTGAACTCATAGTCTGGTTTTTAAGATGTTGACAGGAACAGATGAAAGGTAGTTTTTTGTTTGGGGTTTGCAGAACTTGAACTTCAAGTGCAGAGTCCTTTGTGTACGTGTATGAGTGAACAGAGCCTCTCCTATGTGACCCATTGAAATAGGCTACCAATGTCTTAATCTTTTAGGGATGCAACACAGTATTAGCTGTTCCATCCTTCTTTCTTCTGCTCTTGATTCTTTGTTTTCTCTAGTGGTCCCCCAGACACACTGCATGTTTGCAGTCCTTTCTTTTTTCTGACTTTTTGGAATGTCCTAAGGATCTACCAAATTACAAAGGAAATAGGCTTTTCATTGCAGGCAGCTCTGTGTTTGCTTATGAGCACGTTTCCCATTGAGTAGCAGGGCAATGTCTCAACTCTACAGATAGTAGAAGACTATGCAGCAGTAAAAGGCACAGGAATACAGCATGTCTCACAAACATATTTGAGTTACAAGGCTCAATAACTTTTCTTAGGAGTCTAAGGAATCCTTAGTGCATGTCGCATCCTTCCAAGCTGCACAGCATAATTATTTTCCTCCTTCCCAGTCTTCCCTTCCCTCAACACAGCACACGATATGTTGTATATGACACATGACAAAATACTCAACAAAATCTCACATGTTTTTCTATTTAGAGTATTTAAGTCTTAAGCAAAATTCTTTATAATATTCTTATTAAATTAGAATACTATTTAAGTGCAGAGAAGCATGCAACATATCCATTTTAGTCTCTTACTTAGAACATATGTTTTAAAGCCTCTGTGTACTAAAAAAACCCTGAGACGTTCACAGAGATGTTATCATATATAGTGTAAATCAGTAAGAATAATTCTTACCGCATAAGAGAATAATGTTTAGATGTCACTCAGTCTACTTAAGACATCTGCCATGGTATTTGAAGCAAAAGAAACCCATCCCTAGCCAAACAACTTAAAGATAGAGCCCACCATTAACATTAGACTGGACTGAGACAGGAACCCTGATGCAAGAGAACCCAAAGCACTTAAGAACCTAGGGAACATTTTCTCAGAAGACTTCGCAGTAAATAAGGCAAGGAGAAGACTGAAATATTTGGTGTGCTTCATGTATAATTAATTTGTACACTGCCAAGAGGACATTCCTCATGGAAAACCAGCACCTGAGTGTTTAATAGACGGTGGTAAAGTGACATCCAGAGTTAAGCTTGCATGGTGTTCTCTTACATTCTAGCATTGCATGACCTGTGCGTGACTTTGCGAACATAACAATCTCTGATTGTTACTGTGGTTGTACTGAATTTTTCTCTCCCCAGTGGAAGTGGACTGCTCTGGAAAGCACAAACTTACTATTTTGCTTAAGATTAAACAGAATAAGGGTCTTGACCAGTCATGCAACTGTTGGTGGTACAAATGAGTAAGTAACTGCGTAAGGCCCAGCTCCTCATGCTTGTTGTTCCTTTGCTCTGCACATCACCTCTAACAGAACTAAATTGCACCAAGAAGCACGGAGCAGCCTGGCAGGGCAGCATGCTTATTCTTTCTCTGTTAAAAGGTGTGACTTGACATTAAAAATTATTTGATTTAAATTGATCCTAATTTGGTGGCTCTTGTTTCACTGATTAACCCACTTAAAATATTGACTAAATATTAGTCCACCACTTAAAATTTTCCTTTGGTGCTGATGGTGGAAACATATTTTAGCAGTGGGATATTAGTGAGATTTTCAATTGATGTTTGCATGTTATGAACTCACCAGTAGTACTGCATTAAAGAAAAATATTCATTAGAGAAGGTGAAAAACATTAGATGCCCGCATAATAATTAATTTAGCAGCAATTGTGTTAGCAAGACCAATACAGTCTTTTTCAAGAATTTCAGTTGTCCTGGAAAAATATGGACGCTTTGGTTTTGTTTTCAGTAGTTTGAATTGTGTCTACTATGATGTATATCTCATGTGAAATCCAGAGTACAAGGTTAATGTGATGGGCTTCATATGATACTACAAAATAAATTTCAGTGTGGTACTGCATTTTTTTCTTGAGAATACCTAGACTTAGAAAATACTATCAGAGAAAGTTCTTTGCATGATGCCTGTTTCAACTACTGCCTGTATAGTGAGAGGAATATGGTGCATCTGAATGATTTATTGCTAGAATCTAGGTTGATTTCTTATCACATCAGAATTCAAGGTGAGGGGTAGTCATTTGGGATTTTTGAATGGCGTTTAGTTTTAACTAGTCTGAATACACAAATAAATGGTTAGCTTATGTGCTTGAATTTGAGCCAAGTTAAAAAAAAATAACCATGTAAAAATGCCGATTCCCTATTTTATAATCAATTATGTAATCCATCATTTTCACTGTTGGTGGTTTGCAGCATAAATAGAAGAAGTAACTAAATCAAAATAGTAATAACCAGAATGTTGTGCAATTTATCAAGGAGCCCAAATGTAAGATTTATTTTTTCTGTTACAAAATAGGGGGTTGAAATCTTTGCAGAAGCATGCATTTTGAAATCTTGATATTTTCCTAGTAAATGAAAAGCATTAAACAAAGAAATATTCTAAGAAATTATCTATGTTTGTCCTAGTTTGGGACAATATTAGGTATTATCAACGGACGAGAGATGTATAGAAAAGGCAACAATTTATTGAATGTATTGAATGTGAGTATGGATGGGTGTAAGGATGTGGATATGAATGTACTGATATGAATCTGTTGTTGAGGTGATGAACCAAAGGGAAAGAAAAAAACCCAACAACAATAATCAATGTCCTTGAAAAAAAACCAGTTGTCCCTTATGCCCCTGGCAGTCACGATGTGGAGTGGTGCAGTTACTTTGTTACAGCCAGCAGGGGGCGCTGTGTGTCCCACTGGAAACACGGAGTGGGAAGAGAGACCATGTGTGAGCCGAGAAGGGAAAAATGGAGGACACTGAGCTCCTGGACAAAACCCTCTGCAGTGGGAATGGACCAGCAGTGCCTCGTTCAGGGGCTGAGAAAGATGAGGGACACCACCCCCCTACCCCACCCCCCAAGAGCACAGAGGGGGCTGAGAGGTGGGGGCACATGAACCAGAGCTTCAGTGGAGAAGCTACAGTGTTCCAGAGGCTGCAGTGTCTGTGAAGAGGGTTTTCTAAGGGGGTCTTCTCAGCTGGAAACAGTGCCGACCTCAGGAATCCATAGGGAGAGGTAGGTGGCAGCAGGAGCTGTGCTGGTTTTCTGAGCAAGGAGTGCTGAGGAGGAGCGCTCTGTTCTTGCCACGGAGCTGAAAAAGAGACCGAGCACTACTTCCTCAGGTCTTTATAATCCCAGTACCCTCACAGAGATCCTTGCAGGGCCCGAAGGGCTGATGGGAAACCAGGTATCTCCTTTATAACCCTGGTCCTCTCCAGAGGTCCCACCCCCCTTTCCAAGTATCCCTCAGCCCCCAGAGGCTGATGGGAAACTGAGGAAAAAGGGCATCCCCTTCCCAGCTTGGCTGGGCTGACCCCGCCCCTTAACCAAAACTGGGGAGGGGAAAGGAGTTATTTTTCTTCTTGTCTTCCTCTTTGGTCCTCCAAACCACCACAATGTTATTTTGATTGCGTGTTGTTGGTTTAGGCATGCTATAATTTTGTAGATCATTCTATATTAAGAGAAGGAGATTTTTCTGCAGATTTTAAGCAGAGAGATTTTAAGCAGAAATTCTGTAAGAACTTTGACTTCTCATGCTATGAAATAACCCACACCAATCAACTATTAATCAAATATGTATTTTTGTACAGAATTTGAACCTACATTCCAAGAGGAACAGTTTGGCTTTAAAAAATATCTTCTTAATTCTAAATGGGTAGATGTGATCCATTCTCCTGTGCTGTGTGGAAACTGTAGTATGGGGGACATGAAGTTCCATGTGGTCCATAGAATCAAATTATTCAGGCAAGCTTCCTCAAACAGTGGGAGACAATTCTGACTTTTAATACTAACAAAAAAAAATACAATAAAAATTATATTTCCCAATGTTCATCTGTGTTTCCCATGGAACAAACAAGTAATGATACATAATTTTGCACCAGTAGCAAGCAATTGGATAACCTTCTGTGTTGTGCTACATTATATTTACTGCTCAGAAGTAAAAGAAAATTCTCGCATTTCAAAATCAGTGTGTTTCTAGTAATGAATTCAAGAAGTGTGGGAAGAAGATCCACTTAAGAGATATGCATTAACCATCATTTACATACCCAGCAAAGTATGGATTAACTGGTTAATAGTTGCTAAGAACTTTGGTAATTTAAAGCAGTGTGTTAATACCTTGTGGAGAAATATATTAGCATCTTTATTTAGGATTACATCTAATATTCCCATCTTTGATTTAGCTAAATAGTGACTAGCTGAATGCACTTGCACCACAGAAGCAGGGCAGGAAGCAATAACATGGATGACCTTGCTAATGTAAAAAAGAAAATGGTGATGAAGTGATCCCTGCCTGCTGCTGCTGTTATTTACAGTAATGTCTGGAGAGACAGAAGCTGTTATTTGTGCCTTTTTTTATGGAGCATTTTATAGACCTATAATCTAGGTCTGCAGTTAAGGAAAGTGCTAGCAGACATAAAAACAACATATTTGTTTTCTTATTTCTCCACCATTGCTATCTAAGTATAAATGATTTTGAAGTCTTCAGTCAACTTCAATTCTCATTTCCATGAGAAAAGCTCATTTAGTTTAAGCTGTCCTCTCTAAAGAAATACCCTGCTTATTTAAGGACAAGGTTATTTTACCAGTTAAATGGGAATCTGTAGGTGTCTTCCCATTCTGGCCTTGCTCCTGACACTTGACATTTACTTGATGAAATATCAGTGAGCTAATGAATATTATGGTCTCCTGCTTCCTACAGTAATAAACTTGCACTCTCTCAGCTTCTGACAGTCTCTGTTTTGTTCATAGAGTTGGTAGGCATCCTAATGACCATGGAAAGAGTTGAGACAATATGAATGCTTTCTGATCTTAAGCCATTTTTGCATCTTTCTCCCATTATCTGTTTAAAAATAGCACTTTCTAGTTGTGTTTGCTTATTATTTCCAGTATAACCCAAAAGCAGTGATTAGTAGCTGATGGTCTTATGGTCTGATGTATAAAGTCCACAACAGTTCTGTCCTGCCACTGTTGCAACATATCAGTCACAAACAGCTCTCAAGTGAAATATTTTGTCCAGCCTCATAGAAAACTTCTTGAGAGGGATAGGAGTGGTGTTTGTAGGGAAAGGAGAATATGTGCTGCCATTTCAAGGTAGATAGCAAACTCGCTTCAGTGGAGGATCTGAAACCAAGACAAGTTAAGGAAGCGAAAGGAAAAGTTTGTTTTGTCATGCTTCTGTTCTGAGCATTTGTCACTTACACACGTGCTATGAGATGAATAGAAGAGAGCCACAGCTTGTCTAGATATAAGAGCTCTTTGGAAATAGAAAACCACTATGTGTTTGGCTTTTAGGAGACAAGTAAAAGAGTGTAGGAGATGTCTACGAAAAGTAAAAACTGCAATCTGGGCAAAATTGTTTCTGTTCAAGCACATGAATATTAACAACCTGTAAAGCAGTTATTGCTCATCATATATTGACTAATATAGTCATTATATTTGCTGCAGTTTGGATTCTAGGTTTCAGTAGGTCATGATGATACTTTTTTTGATGTGTTATCTATTGCATAAAAATGAGAAGCAGAGGCTTTGGCAAGTACATTTGCAAAAGAGAGGATACACCCTTTTTTGGACTAGAACAAAAAGTACATGCCTTGATTGAAGCAGTTGAAATTTGAGGGTGATCCAACTAGGTTTTTTTTCCTTTTGCATAGCATGGAGATGACTATTTGAAAGACAGTACTCTTCGGTACAAAAGAATAACTATTCTTTGATAAAGCATGTAGTTATCTCGTACTATTCAGTGCTGCAGGACACACAGATATGATTTTGGTGTGGGTGAATGCCTCTTCATAGACTAGATAGTTTGATTTGCGGTACTTCATGTACTTTTGAATTCTCTTCTTGAGTAAAGTACAGTATTGTTATAAAGTACAAGTAGAAGAATGTGCTGTTATATTTTTTTTGTTTGGGATTTTGAGCAACTTTTATTTTTGGGGGGGAGAGGAGAATACTAATGTGGGAATTCTGATCCATTAGACAGAAGAAGCCTGCACTTGTAAATCAAAGACAATGATTAACAGCAGGTACTTTTCCTCCTGAGTGGCAGGCACACTTAGGCATCAGGGGAACACAGTTTTCATCCTGAGAAATTGCATCTGTACTTGGAGTGTGGCACTTCTGCTCAACTGCGGACGGTCCTAGAAACAAAAGATGGTCCAAATGCAAAGACTTTTCCATGAACCAGAAATGTAGAAGCAAAATATTACACATAAATAATTCTTATTTTTTCACCTGAAATTCCCAGCAATGTTACAAGAATGGCTTTACCACGGAATTAAATGAAAATCTAGTCCCTGTAACTGCCTCCATCACCCTCCATCATGACAACATGACCAAGATATTGTAGATCATAGAATCATAGAATTGCTTGGTTTAGAAGGATTGCTAAAGATCATCTAGTTTCAACCTTCCTCCTGTGGGGCAAGGACACCTTTTATTAGACCAGATTGCTGAGAGCCCCATCTGTCCTGCCTTTGATGTGTGCTTTCTTCCTGAAATGTTAATTTAAAATAGCTAGAGTCATCCTGGTCTGCTGGAGTCATCGCTCTGAAGAGAAGCTCTGGGATGACCTCCTGTCTCCCTTGCCGCTGGAGTGGAGTAAGGACAGAAAGCCAAGGGCAAGGAGCTGGCCTGCCTAAATGGGGTTTAGTAACCTGTTGGCCAGAATCCCTCAAAGAATAAGGGATAGGCGATAGTCCTCATTAAGTGAGGGCTGGAAGACTAAGTCTTGCATTCTTCCCCTCGGAGAAAAAAAAAAAAATTGGTTTTGAAATATGTAATTCAAAGTCTACAGATTTTATTTTTTCTTTTTATGACAACCCACATGGAAATTGATTGCAGGCAGGTACCTGTCACTAAAACCATTTGTAATTTCAGTTCCTGACTTTAAATCAAGATTAATACTAAGGCTGTGTGGTATATTTTTCTTTATTTAAAGAGAATGATACGTTGTTTTGCAGACTTATTTTCTGGCATCAACTCTTATAAGCTTCTCTGCAGGATTAACTCTGTTTGTAGAGAATTTTCTGCTAGGGCATGACCTGTAAATGAAAGTAAGTAATATAGTGCTGAATGAATTTAGCAATCAGCATACCCTGACTAACACTTTGAAATCTACAAGCATGCTCAATACTACAGTCTCTTTTAGCTTGATATATCCATTTTTAACAAGAGAAAGGCAAAAAACAGAACAACTTTCCCCTAGAAAATATTTTTTATTCTTTTAAGTTGATGAATTTTGGAAAATTAAGAAAATAATGTAAGTGGCCAATGAAGGGGAAAAAAAAGATAAAAACTAGAAAAATTATTCATCTGAAATTTTCTATGCAATTTCCCTGATAGTGTACTTACATTTGAATGACTTTCATTCAAAAGGAAATCATTACAATATTAAAGATGAATATTCAGGAAATTTACTTTGCATAACAGTGAAGGTAGTAAATCTGTTTACTGCTTTGTTTGTTTCCCCATTGCTTCCCATGTTTTGAGGTACAGGAAAAAACATTTTATCTGTAGAAAAGAAATATTGACAGATTTCTAGACCTGCAGGCTTGTAGATTGGGAAATTTGCTCTACCAAAATTAACAGCCTCCCTTGAAAGGAGCTTAATAAAAAGTGAAGTGCTAGAGCAGTGCTTTCATGAAAATAATGATAAAGAAGTCAAGGTAAACAGTATGGAAGTAACACTGATCCTCTGAGCATAAGGAGATGGATTTTTCAGATTAAGACTGCTGTGTCAGAAAGTCAGCTGCTTTGCCATGGAGGAGGAGTACAATTGTAAAGAAATATTTTTGTTGAATTCCAGTGGTGTGAAACTACAGCAACTTTGCAACACAGTGCTGATTGTGGATTGTATTAATCTTTTCCATGTGCTGCTTTCTCACTGTGGTGATGAGCAAAGGCCTAGGAAAGGAGAACACTAGCCAAGCTTTGGAGAGGTGCATGGAGAGGCACTTCAAAGGCCTCTTCTTACAGGGAACCTGGGCTTGTAGCTTCATCTTCTTCATATAAATCTGGAGGATTTGGAGCATTTCAAAGTCCAGCTTTATGCTGTCTTGTGATGAAAACCCTTCTGCCACCATCACAGCATTATTTGAAACTATTATTTCAATCTTTCTGATGTGTTTGAGTTTATAACCTGAAATGTATGTCTTATATAAGCTAATTATATAGTTCAGGATGTAGCTTGACCTCCACTTTCAGCATTCTCTTTTCTGCTACTATCCTCTCTTTTCTGGTATTTTCAATACCAGAAAAGAGTAATTTTGATAGGTAAAGTGCCATTACCTTTTCCTGTGACAGATTTCAGTTTCCGGAGTGTAAAGAACAGATGCTTCTGTTGACTTGTGTTTTGAGTTCTGTGTGTTGAGGGAGAAGACGAGCGTACTTGAGCACTTTCCTGAAAACACTCTCAGAGTTCATCCAATGCCAATTTTCCCTGTTCCCATGTATTTCAGCAGCACTAAGGGGTTCCATCCATGAGTTACCTCAGGTGTTTTTCCCTCTGTTTGCCATACATTGTTTGCTTATTAACAGTAACTAAATATAAATTATGAAAATAAGATAGGAATAGGTAAGCGTCCTACCAGAAATCAATGAAGAAATTAAACTTTTTTTTCTTTCATGAAAAAATAACACTTCGTTTTTAAATAGCTGTTCTTCCAGGGATCTTAGAGCTTTTCAAGTACAAATGTCTCTTTTCAGAGATAAAACAACTGAAGGCTGGCTAAAACCCCATCCACAGAGCACAAGAAAAGTTCTAAAAACCAATTGTCGCTAATTCAACCCCACTAAAGGCAGTGAGTGGTGCTTAGGAACCTGAAACTTTTAGATGAGTATGGAACGCACAAGCATAGACAATAAATATTTTTCTTTTTCCCTTGGATATGCTCCTTCCATATTCTGGAGAATATCTGTCTGTGTTTGGGATGGCCTGCAAACTTGCTTTACCCTTCTACATCTCTGTTGAGACTATTGGTGAGAATGCCAGAGTTAATTGTGGAGTTAATGGAGTTTTGTTTGTGATCTGCATACTTGCCTGTCAGGAAATTAGTTGGAAAAACTTGTTCTTTTATGGATTCAGCTGAGGGAGAAAAACAATCTATCCATTTCAATCAGTGCTTGCCATATTCTTTTGCTCTGTACAAGAATTAATTTTCTAAAGTCCAGATTTGGAATTCATTAAGAATAATATTTATGAGTTTTAACAGCAATTTTTCAAGGGAAAGGGCTGTATTTTTACATATCAAAGGGAAATGCAAGCTCAGGGTAACACAAAATTTAATAAAAGGCTACTTCTAGAATGGTTCCTTTACTGTTTTCCTGAAGAGAAAGACTTGACAGACCTGAAATCCAAGGGTCTGTAAGATATCCCTTAAGGACAACACTATGTCTTGAACTTTGGGTTTGTGGTTTGTTTTTTTTTTTAATCTACTGACTAGCTTACATTCTGGGAAACACCAGTGTTTAAGGTTTTGCCATAATGTTTGCTTTTCACTAAGTAAACATTAAGCAGAACCTAGAATATTCTCTTTATTTTTTCCTGGTTTTGT
The DNA here is from genome assembly GCA_013400695.1 of Neodrepanis coruscans. NCBI lineage: Eukaryota > Metazoa > Chordata > Aves > Passeriformes > Philepittidae > Neodrepanis > Neodrepanis coruscans. Next base: position 22,014 of record VYZS01065677.1, on the reverse strand, counting down.
TTTTTTCCTTCCGTGTATGAGAATGTACAGTTGGACCAGGAGCTGATTTAGCAGGCATTTCACAGATCACCTTCTGTTGTTTTTTGAGCCAACATCATATCATGAACTACAGACTGAAAAGACAATTTAGTGCACTGGGATGGAGCCCTCTCCCTGTTTAACCATGCAAAGCAGTAGGATAAAATTTTGACCGGATGTTCAAAACCGGAAAGAAATAGAGGGAGAGATTTGACTGACCATATCTGCTGGTGTGCCCTAAGTCCTGTTTTCTTGACTAGTGGGTAGCAGCCAGCTCATTCCCTGCACAACTAGAGCATTTGCTGCACAGGCTGTGGTGCCTACTGGAAGGTACGTACAAATTTCTGTGTGGTCATTTCCCTGTGTTTTATGCAGCTTTTGACTCATAACTAGTGAGCATTATTTTATAATTAATTCACTATTTACAGACCTGTTTATTAGTTTAAGAGTATTTATTTTCTAATTATCTTTCTTTAAAGCATTCTAGATACTGGTCCCACTCTTTAGAATTTTAATTACTTTCTTCGTGAGCTAAATCACTAAGATTCAGAAAAAGTTATTAGGGTTTGATATAGTCATTGCTACTACAATGTGCACCCTTATGGTACTGCTTTTCAAACTATAAGCACATCAGTAAATTTCTAGGAGAATAATTTTTGTTGAAGATCTATTTTCAGTGCTCAAAAGGGATGGTGGTCTCTCACTGTGTAGCTGGGAGGAGATCAAGTGCTAATGAAAGCAAAAGCTGTTTTCCTAAATGAAAGGGTTGAGGAAAATAGTCAAGGTACAGGAGATTTCAAGTCTAAGGAAATCATCAGCACAGAAAACCTGAGGATCAGAATGGTAAAAATAGGGACAGATAGTCTTCCTTGTTAAAACCCTGGGACGCTGTGCATTTCCTAGTATCTGAACTCTAGTTATTATTATTTTCTTTGCCCAGCAGCTTGCAATGCTTTCCTGCTCCATAACTAGAAATCACCATCTGCCTTAGATGTAGTTAGCCCTTCAATAGAAAGAGAACTGACTGTAATTCCCTGGAAAATAACTAGCTATTAGCTAGTCATGCCCTTTATAATCGTAAGGATAACCATCTGGATGAGCAGTCTAAGGATCAGAGGTTTAGGAAGTTGTCATGTACAGTCACATACTATGTCATCTCTTCTGATTGTATAGATTTAATCCTTGCTGCTCCCATGTTTTATATTTTGGAAGGGAATTGGGAAGTGTCATTGTCTAGCCAAGATGGAATCAACTGAAATAGATTTATTATAGGTCCTGGCTTACTGCACCTTAAACTGACCAGGTCACTAAAAACAGCTGCTTGAAGTATATGGTTTCTCTTTTTTGATGTCTTTCCAGGTGGAAAAATATTAAAATCAATAACTAAATATCAGATGAAGCATCAGTGGTAGGAAGATAGATTGTATTAATATGGATACAATCATGCAGGAGAAAAATATTAAAGAATAATAATAATAAAAATTAATATTTTTGCAAAAATGCAAAAATAATTGAGACGGTCACTGGTTTATTGTCTCTTATGCTTTGTGGAAATGGCTTAGGAAATGGCAAAAGGAAATGTCAAGGTCAATATAAGCCTGCCCATTTTCTGGAGGAAGCTCCTTATTAAGAGTAATACTTCCCAACACTATCCCACCACTACCTCTCACAATTTTCTCTTCAGATACTTAATGCACACCTGATTTTCTGCTTATCACTGTCTTTTGAAAAATTCATCGCCCTCCTACACTCAATTTTTGCACCTCTGACTTTATTAATCTGGGCCCCATTGACTTCTCAAACTCTGGATTAAATCCTGAGTGGCTTTGACTGCTTCTGAAGAATTCAGCAGAAAAATGTAATCTTCATTATCTAATTAGGATGAAGTGTGGGTCTCATTTTCTACACCTATGCCTAGACAATAAACCATCTTTAAATTTATGCTTATTCTTATGCAGAGATGGGATTCAGTTGCTGAATGCCCTCCTCTCAACTCTTTATATTGGGAATCTGCAGAAGAGGGGGCCAAGAGTCAGCCTCCTCAAATGGACCTGCAGCAGGCCCAGCCCATTGCTGTCAGTGCAGTACCTTTGAGCACCCTCTGCTGGGTTGCTAGGATTCTCTAGATAACAGCCCATTCTTATCAGGTATATATTCCTGATATCTTCTCATTCTGATTATCTAATTATCTGATTATCTAATTATCTGATATCTTCCTCATTCCTATTCCAGCTTCCTCTTTCAGATGTTCTGGGAAAACCAAAGAGGCTGTTTCCTGAATATCGTGGTAGATGAAGGGAGGAGAGCTGTGCCATACTCTCCATTTCCCCACCTCAAAGATCAAAGCAAACCTTTACTTCTGTTTCAGCTCTGTTTACAAACCAGGGTTGGCCATGAGAGAATAGTTAGTAAACGGTAGCTGATCTTCTCCCAGCTCCCCTCCCCTCAAATCCATGTCAATGTCATTTTGGAAGGAGAATGTTTTCCACTTCTTCTGAAAATTCCCTCTACTTGTACAATTCAAAAAATGACAAAGTTTCTCCAAAGGCATTTGAGGCTTTTGAGCTTACGAGAGCTATGTTCCTCTTAAAATTCTGGGGTTTGATATGATTTTACTGACACTGAACTCTAGTGAACCATGAATTTTGGGTTGCTATTTCTCTGGTAACAAAAATAGCCTATAGAATTTTGTGTTTCACTTTGGAATACTGTGGTTAAAAAAATCACATCAGAAAAGAATAGGCCAGCTCCAGCAGTTAATGAAAGTTCCAATATCTGTGAAATATGATCCCAGATCAGAGATGGTTGTTTTGTCTTATTGTTTGTATTACAAGAACAACAAAAAGATTGCAAATTATCATGTATTTTTATTGATACTGGCATTATTTAGAAAATTTACTGCCTTGTAAAGTCAGCAAGTGTACTGGACAAGAAAGAAATGAAATATTATTAATTTTGATGAAGTTAGGAAATTAAAGGACATAAGAAGATGAGAACTGAAGTCCCTTGGGGTAACCCAGGTTTGAACAATCCCGTGCTCTCACATCTAATATTCTGGCATAAAAAAATAGGAAAATGCTTTTTAAATTGTGAGTGGGTAACTGGGTTCCCTAAAGAAATGAGAATTTACAGTCTTGCTGTTTTAGTAGGTTTTGAGCTCATCAGCCAAGGACACCCCGTGTAGGAGTGAGGGGAGAGCACAGAAGAGGTCCTTGCTCAGGCTCAAGCAGGGAGTTTTAGCAGTCATTGTGTCATTCAGTGTAACCTGTGCCTCAAGGGTCTCAGTTAAAAGAAACACCTGGGGTTACATTTTTTTCTGAATCCCCCAGGCAGCACTCAGTGTTAGGAAAAAGGACTTCTAGAAGTATTGGTGATAAAAATCTGAGTGTCTACTACACGCCAACTTATATTTTCAAAGTTTTCTTTTTAGGGAGGAGAAAATTAGGGGTGTTGGAGAACTCAGAATTATGCTTCTAGATTTTCAAAAGTGGAGGGGGCCAACTGCTACTGTAGGTTTCATGTTTTGGTGGCTTCCCCTTAAAATAACTTCATTGCTCTTCCCAAATGATCATCCACCTTTCTCATTTGTTACGAACATTTTTTTTTTTTTGACAGTGTATTTCTAACAGGTAGCAGTGCAGATTTTGACTTCTGTGTTCCAGCCATTGTGGTAAGAATTACTCAGTAAAATTGCTTCTCATTTCTTTGAAATAGTGTTTTGTATATTCTGTGCTTAGATGCTCTGTCACTATCACCCACTTCTGTGCAATAGATGAGCACAGAGGTGTATTGAGAGGTGGAAAACAGATCTATTAACAATTTAACTGGGTAAACAACTGTGTGTGTGGTAGCAGCCACTGCACAAAGGTCTTTGTGCTCAGATTATGGTTCAGAATTGATATGAGATTGTGCTGATTCCTTCAAAGAGAGATAAGAATGGAAGTTCTTTCACTTTCCCCCCATGTGTTAGCACACATTAATCTTTGTTCCATTTCAGTGCAGGAAGCTAACAGAGTGAGGAAAGGGGAGGCATGAAGGGCTTAGTCTGGAAAGAGAATCAAGAACAGTACCCAGCTGTCTTTAACATCACTACTGACCCTTATAGTAAGGCATTGATTCAGCCCATGAATGTGACACTGCAATTGTTGAAGTCTGAGTTGAACACCCACACAATGCCTTGTGTGACACCTGGGTTGGGATGGTTTTTTCCTGTAAATTCTTTGCACAGTCTCTAAGTTTGAAAGCAACTGCACAATGGCACAGGACATAGAGGCTAGAGGACATGGCCTCAAGCTATGCTGGGGTGGGTCAAATTGAACATCAGGAAGAATTTCTTCACTGAAAGGGTTGTTAAGCATTGGAACAAACTGCCCAGGGAGGTGGAAAGTTACCACCCATGGAAGTAATCTAGAAGCAACTGGATTTATCACTTAGTGCTATGGTCGAGTTGACAAGGTGACAATCCATCAAAGGTTGGAAACAGTGATCTTGTAGGTCTTTTTCAACCATGATGATTCTGGGATTCTGTGACAGTGATCCCAGTGTTGCCTTTTTAGCCATCAAATTTTTTTCATCATTTAAAGTTCTTTTTCTGTTTGTCTGAAGAGCAATCTGTGCTGAACAGTGTTTGTTTTTGTAACAGCTGTCCTACTGCTTTTAGAAAGTGAAGAACTACACATGATACAAAATATCACTCTCTCATTGCCCTTGCCACTTCAATATGGAAAGTCTTTTGGATTGTTCACTGATGCTTCCATGACTTGGCTAGGTAAAAAGCATTTAACTGTTTAAGCAGTCTCTTCAAAACTTGAGTATTCACAGTGACAGAACATGAAGTGACAGTGTGTGTATAAACCTGGTGGGGAGCCAGAACCTTATCTGCCAACAGGTGTCTCAAAAGTCTTGCTGGTTATGGCTAAAAGTCTTGCTGAAAATTCTCTAAGAGAAAAGCTAAAGAATACACAACTTCGTAGTAGAAATGTCTTTTATTGCTCTCACCCCATAACTTTCTAGGCAGAAAGTGTGGCAGACACTACCGTGTAGCAGCCTCCATTCACTACATGAACCTTTTGCTAGAGCTAATAAAAATCTGGCTAACTTAACTGCACTGGGGAGGGACTTAGACACTGCTTCGGAGGAAGGCATAAGCCATATGCACTAATTGTTCTTGGGACTTCTATCACAAAGTGATGATCCTGGCACAATGGATAAAATTTTGAATAATGAATTGTGAATGTCCCTGACTTCATTAGAGATGGGACTGACTTGAATCAAGAATTTACAGAGCACCTAGGTCATCTTTAAATGATGTTTCTAGGTGCTCCTGTGATTAGGATAAATACTGTATTGCAACTTGGCCGGACAAAAAGTTGTAATTGTGGTGTGATTAATTTAGATGGATTAAACTATTCCCACAGGTTTATCAGCTTAGGCTCAATGAGATAGAAATTGATGTACTAAGCTAAATATCATGAATAGAGAAACTTTTCTTCTCAGTGAGTAATATGCTCCTCAAAGAGCATTTATGACTTAGTTCTGCAGGATGCCTAATAAATATAGCTTTGATGATGTTTAAGACTTTGGAATACTGAACCCTTTGTATTCAGAACATGGTCTAAGGCTTAGAATTTAGCCCATGAGAGAATTGAATTTGTCCAGCTCTCCTTTCACTAATTTTACTACAAATATGTACATGAGACGCTTCTATCAAAGGATTACATCAAATACTTAGAGGCTAATTCCCTCAGCTTTACTGGGATGGTCAGCTTGATTTATTGTTCTTGGCTTATACAGATAACAGTTCTCACCAGTTAACTTATTGTCTCAACAGGTGGTCACATAATTAAACTGGATTTTTATTGCAATGAAAGCATGAAGTTTTTTTTTGTTTTCCAGGAATCATTCATATTTTAAACCAGTGTATGAGAGCAATAAAAGTATTGGAGTGGGGGTGGTGACGGAAATGGCTTAAGAGTGTTGGAGGAAAATTTTATTCCTTGGAGCATCTGATCTCTGCACATGGGTTGTCCTAATTCTTCTACTGTCTGTCATACTGAAGTCTGTATGTTGGTTCCCTTGGCATCTCACCCTCATTTTCCCTTAGCACCTCATCCTTATTTTCCCTTGACTGAGATGGTACTTCCATTGCACCAATTAAATGACATTGTATTACATGTTCTCCTGCAAAAGTTACAGTGATGAGTGATTATTTGTATGTCCAGTACCCATGAGGGAAGTTGGCAAAAAAATGCTCAGATACTGAGATATGAACTGTGCATTTGTATAAATAACCTCTTAGTGCACTATGAAGATTTCGTTAAAAGCTCTTAACACAAAGTCAGATATCTAAGGAAAGAAATCTCCACCTTTGAGACATGCCTCTGATTAATGAAATTACAGAAAAGAGGCCTGGGCCACTCAGGTCATGTTGTATCCTGAAACAGCTGACCAACGCTACACTGGTATACCTTGAGTAGCTTTCTGAAACTGTTTTCTGTGTTCGTGTTTCAAAAAATAATGTTAGTTTTATGCTTTCTTATTTTAAAATTACCAATGGTGCTTTCATATGCCTCTCCTTCCAACAACAGGCCTCTTAAAACCTCATCTGAAGATGCTTGTTTTTCTGAGGAGATGGAGAAACATTTTACAGGCATGTTGGCAGGTTGCTTCTGAATTGATGATATTAATTGTGCAGAGAAGTGTCAATGGCTCTTGAGGGTCCGGGGGAGGGAATGTTTCACTGAGAAAATGTGTATATAGGCCCATTATATCTGACCTGGTTTTCCTGGATCTGTTTTATGGTCAGTGGCAAGAAATAGGCACTTTTTGTTCCAATTCATCTCATCTGGGAAAAAAAGTAGCCTAAAGTGAATCAGATAATTGGGCCCTGAAGTGCTTGTTTCTCACTATTGATTATGAAGAGAGTCTGAGTTGACATGCTCAGCTGCTGGCATCTTTACTGTAGCTTTCTAAAGCCAAGTGAAATAAATCAGCTTTGGAAATAAATGGAAAATGAATCTCACTTTGGTCAAGAATTTTTTTAAATTGTTTATTCTTGACTCTGCTTTTAACAACTAGACTGTTTTATATACTTTGTTCTACCCAACAATACCCAGAGGATTGAAACCAAGCAAGCTCTAACAGCAGTGAGTCTTTACACTGACTCCTCTCCATCTCTGACTTTGTATCTTATAGTAGTTAGTTTCTTGTATTGTAGAGTTCATGGTGCTGTTTTGTTAGGTTTTTGCTTGTTTGTTTGTTTGTGGTTGTTGCTGTTGTTGGATGGTTTATTTCTTTGAAAAAATCAATTCTTTTTATTCCTGAAAAAGTTTTAGAATTAAATGGATTTGGAGATGATAACATTGCCTCCAAAGTCATTAGCATAATCTTCACCTATCATAGAATTATAGAGCGGCCATAATGATCATCTAGTTCTAACCTCTGGCATGGACAGGGACACCTCCCACTAGACCAGGCTGCTCAATGCATCATCCACATTGCCCGGGATGGGGCACTCACAGGTCCTCTGGACACCCTGTGCCAGTGTCTCACCACCCTCACTCTGCCCTGAAGGCTGGAGACCAGGAAGCATTAAACACACGGGCACAGTGACACAATGTGTGCTGAAGTGCTGTGTCTGGCATCCGGGACTGCGAGACCTGAATGAAGCAGCCACAGCCCTGTGAGGTCTCAGATCTGATGGGCTGAGCTCACACCTCACCTTCTCCCCTGTCGAAGTCTATGCTCAGCTGCCTGTATTTTTTTCAGTCAAACTGGGAATAATATGCACCACCAAGAGAGAAATTTTGATGCGCAAACAGGTGTGCACACATACAAAGCCTGAGATGCACAGCAGCCTTCTCCCACTGAGAAACCTGGATATTGCATTGCTGGCTGTTAAGAGCTGCTCCCTACTGGCAAGAATGCGGCATAACTTGCTTTACCGCCTTCCAAGGAGGAGACCAAAGTACAACTGAACTGCAAAACTAAACAAGCATTTCTTCTGATTAAATTCTTTCTTTCTTTTTTTTTTTTTTCCCCTCGGAAATTTGATTCGAGTATGTCTGTAGTTATTTTTCTCAAATATAATTTGTGTGGATTTGCTGCTGGGTTTCTTTTGCAGATTATGGGAATTGCCAAATATTCAAAGAGCAGTGCTTACATTATATAAAATGCCAAGTCTCAGCTCTCATTTACCGCAGGTTTTTTAGCCACTTTAACAATTGTTTTATCAAATGAACCTAAAAGACCTGAATTGGGCAACCCCATTAAAACTCCACACTTTTATATTGCATATAACAGCTTTGGAGAGCTCACCAGTGCATTTCAAAAGCTGATGAGAGTGAAAAGAGCTTTTTTTTGTGCCCAGAGCTGAAGTCAGCATGCAAAAAAATCATATAATAAACAGCCTTTATTTTGTCTAAGGAAGATGCCTTTTTTTGTTCATGTTCAAATTTTTCAATGTAACATTCTAAAGAGCCATAACTGAGGAAGAGGTAGGTGCTCTGGATTTCCTGCAGGAATTAAGTGTAAACACTTAACAGCCCACGTTTTTCCATCTCAAACACAAATACACAAATTGTGTTGCAAATTGTCATATTAATAGTGTAGTTATTGTCCCTGCTCCATTGGCTCCCTTTCCCTACATGACTTCTGCTATACACCATGTGGCATTAAGAGCTTGCATCTCTGCTGTTCAAATTCAGAGGTGCATAGTGAATGTGCCAGATGGGTGACTGGGAATCCCAGGGAGGTGTGGCAGTGCAGATGGAGTTTGGTGGCCCTTTGCTAGCTCCCAGTGAAGGGGACCTGTACGAGAGGGCGCCTTGAGCAGCATATTGCTGTCTAAGTGATTACTTGTAAGTCCTGGCTTAGTGCTGCTGGCCTATTTCAGGAACTAATCTCATTGTCTTCCGAATAACATGTACAACACATCTCACACAGTACAATAATTACCAGTTATCTTCTCACAATTACTAATTTAAAACCCTGTAGAGTGTGTGCCATTTGCTGCTTGAGCAGTGATTTGAGAACTTGTGAAGTGGGAGCTGGGTATAGGTGAGGTCTGAGACATCCTGTGGCAGCCAAAGGGAAGGGGAGACACATCAAATGCCTCGTGTGATGACCTGCAGGACAGATATTGAAAAGGACTTGATGTAGCACGGTGATTTTATTGAAAACCACAAAGTCTGTGCTCTCTGTCTGGCTCCATGCTGTCGCACATGCCTGTTATTTGACCCTAACAGGCACACAATTAGTGTTCAGGTGGATTCAGCTGGATCTGTGCATACAGGCTCATAGGGCAGTTCTGCAAGGGGGACTTACGTTCCCTCTTTTCTCTATCGGTATAGGGACAGGGAGAACAGAGGGTTCCCTCTGCCTCTTTTTTGATTTGGTTTTTGCTGTTTTGGTTTGGTTTTTTTGTTTGGTTGTTTTTTGTTTGTTTGGTTTTGATTTTTTGTTTGGTTTGTTGTTTTTTCCCTCTCCCTCCAGTGGAGGTGTCTGTGGACTGGAGATGGGGCAGGAGATTTCTTGGCTTTCAGCTTTGTTTCTTTGAAGGCATTAAAATAAATGTCTAAGCTGCCCTGCCCTTTGTCTGTTGTGTGTTGCTACCTATGGCTGCCAGGTTTTGACAACTCAGAATGAAATTATTTCAAATATTAATCCAGATTTAATTTCTATCAGTAGAAGAGGAGTAAAAAACTTGCATGACAGTAAAGTATCAATGGATATTTATAATCTGTACTAGTTATCATACTGCCCTAATATGTACTGGTATCAGGGTATACTTTTCATGTTCTATGCTTTGCGATACAACCATAACATGTCAAAGGATTTTTATTTTATAGTTTCCACTATGCCATTTTTGCTAATATTTGTTTCTTCAGCTTTACTCAAAATTGTTAATGTTCAGGAAAACTATAAAATCATTAGTTCAGTATCCTTTCATGGAATTGAAAACTACCTTAGTTTTGAAAGAGGTTGTATGGCTGCTGAACAGCTTCTGTATTTCAGCTCTGTGTAACATAAGCGCACAATCAGTTCTATCTATCTGTCCAAAGTAAAGCTGTAAAATATGTGTATACATTTGTATATAAAAAAAAAATATATGTTGCAGACTTTTGCCATTTTTTCCTATACTAACAAAATAATTCTTGATCATAGAAAAATTCTGATCTTGCTGAAGTTACATTCTAAGAGTTGGCAGGCCTACAGTGAGAGCAAAGCATGCTTCCAAAACTACTATTAGATTAATAGCCTTATTTTTGACATGCAATTTAATATAAGAACATGGAAACTCCTTCCGGATTATTTATGCATTTAAATCCAAGCACATTAAAATGGTGTCTTACCTCCCTCCTTTATGAGAAATATTTTTGTGTCGGCATATAACTCCTTTCTAATATCACTCCAGTATCTTTCGCTACAAAGATGACTTTTGAAACAAACATAATCCACTGTGGTAATTTACTGGTTTATATAATTCTTAACCACTGAGCAAACAGTAAAAATTAAATAAGCAATCTTTACCTAAGAATGATTATTTAAAACTAAGCTATTAATAAAATCCTCTGACAGGTGGAGGCACTTAGTAATATCAATTAGTTCTCTCTTTAGATATGAAGTATTCATTTTATAAATTTATTTATTCTCTATATAAAGTTTGTTGCCCCATAAAAAATGGATTGCTATTGGGAATACATCATGCTATTCTTTTAGAAGAATGTTCCATAGGTGATATGGACATGCTTTCAACAGTTTGAGGAAAAAAGAACAAATGGTTATGTTTTGCAAACATGAAGATGAGTCTGAGTGTTGGATTAAGAAAAAGATTAAGAGATGGCTTTGTGGAAATCTTCTGCTCAGGTACTGTGTTCATTGTGTGGAGGTTATCATAGGCATTGCTAGCAACATATGTTTTTTCTATGATACCATATTTCTGACTTATCTTCCTCTGTCAAAGCTTTTGTGAACTCAAAGGTAATTTGTTTCAGGCTAATATAAAGTGGTCAACGAGAGCAGAGGTAGAATTCTGTTGTAAGGACTTAATTTTTCATTACGATTTCTCAGCTGATGATCTACATGAAAATTATATGACAGATTAGGTAACAAGAGCTGTGAATCACACCAGCATGAGGATGTTAAAAAAATATTATTTTTTCCACTCCTAGGCATTTTTAAAAGTTATCATGGTATCAGTGTGCTGGAATAGAGATGAGTGATCTGATTTTATGCTCCTTTTGCTCTGTATTGGGATGCAGAGTGCAAAAAAGGAGGTAGACACCTGCATGGTCTTAGCAAAGGAGCAGTCAGGTAGTTCACCAGGTATTTTACACAGCTCCTACAGGACTGAAATTCAAAAGCTGGTGTCTCTTCAGATCTAAGGAAGCCTGTCTCCTATGGGAAAACTAGATATTTAGTCAGTCTGAGACAATTCAAAGGGAAGTTCTGGAAAAAAAACAACTTATTTTTTAAAAAACCAGTGTCAAATATAAGTATTTGACACTATAACTAGTGTCAAATGTAAGTATTGGAATATGGTGGTATTACTATGATCTGCTTCTAGTAAATACTATCTAGCAGAGAAAATGGTGGTGATTATCTCCCTTACTACAGTTTTGTGAAAGGGGTTGTGCCTGGATTTTCGTCACTTTTTATTTTTTTTCTTGAGGAAATGGTAATGCACCTCCCAAATTAACTGCTAGTTAAATATAAAAAGGTTACACTGTACCTAACCTCTGGGAAAAAAAGTGTTAGTACTGGCTGTCTTTCACACAGGTCAACTCTTTTTAATATATTGTATATTTTTTCAACTTGTAATTTCAAGTTTTACTGGATAAAATGAAAAAGGTGGTGTCCTCCAATGCAAGTGATTTTGCATTGTGAGTCAACTGAGTATTTAGAGGGAGCTTAGAAAAGGGAATTATAGCCAGTTACAAGTTGGAGGAAAAGCAGGGAAGCAGGGCCTGAAAACAAGAGGAAACAACAAAGAGAAGTAATAAGGTAAGAGAAAAGTGAAAAAAAAATCTGTATCTGTTTGGTCAGCCAAAGGATGTTGAGAAGGTGCACTCAACTGGATTATAGTTTTCAGGGTAGCGTGTTTCATATAGATGCTTGGCTTGAGGTTTTTCTTGTGGTTTATGATGGATCATGTTACAGCAAGGTTAGTAAAAGTGGCCTTTTTCTTTTTGTTAATTTTTTAAAAAATTTTTTGTTGTTGTTGTTCTTTGCTCAGCCTGTTGAAGTCTGCAGTGGTGAGGATATGACACCACTATCAGTGCAGACCTTGAAACTGTAACGAACTGGGAGATGCTGTTTACAAATCACCTCCCTGTGCTGTCTTTTCCTTTGCTTCTCAAAATACTCATTCATACTGATCTGAAGGAGAGAGGGTGAGTGGGAAGGGGAATTCTCTTACTGCTCTTCCTAGGCTGTGTTATGTGGGTAATGAGTTCCTTTAATTTTTCTACCTGCACAGCCTTTGTCTGGGTAGCACAATTAGGACAGGTCACTATTTGCTTGGGTATAACCCTTTTGGAGTGTGCAGTCTGCACAGAATCCTCTCTATTACTGATTTGTAATTCAGCATCAGACATGGATAGTCATTATTTTTGTAAAAGAAACCCGGTAGTTTTACAGTGACTTATGAAGAAAGGTATTTGTGTTAAGTCTTAAGTTACTGCAAGGGTTGGCTTATGTCTTCCTAGCAATAATTTCCTTATTTCCCCTCATCCAATGCAGGATCATGGTAAATGGTGTAAAATTTGTAGAGAATGATGGTCAGTTCCTTCCTTTCTCCAACCTTGCTATCCAAGGGAGCCTGCAATGTGGAATGGCAAATGGTGGAATTTCACTGTGGTAAAGTCCTTTCCCTCACATGAAGCAGTGCACAGATTAAAATTATATTTAAAGTCCCTAGGTTTTGTGTATTGTCCTCTGTACTATAGGAATCCCCTGACTTAATACATTTTTTGTTAGAGTGTTCTATGGAGACTTCCTTAAAAACCCAGCTCCTGAAATGCTGTGCAGTCCTGAGATGGCCATGGAAGGTGAAAGAAAATGACATTGCCTGGAAGGATCCTTCAGGTTCCTTGAGGGGTTTTCAAGCACTGGGTTTTAACAAGCTAAGGAGTGTTTGAATTCTCCAAAAGTGAAAAAAATTCCCCCTCCAAAAGGGAATTCCTAGTGAGTTATCTGACTGCTGCACCTCACATCACGCTGATGCTCCCTGGCTGCCTGCTGGCCTCATAGGCTTGCCAACAGCCCTGAGGAGAAGTGGAAACTGGCCATCTGTGCCTTTTCCTGATGGTGGCAGAGCAGGAGGAAGGCCACCACATCGCATAACAGCTTCAAGTATGGTATAGAGCAGAGGTGCTGACCCACGCTGACAAGGACGCTCCTTACCCACAGGCTGCTGCTGCTCTCCCTGTAGGGCTTCCCTGCAGGGGAAGAAGGGGGGATTTCAAAGGTCTAAATGCTGTTGAGTTAAATTGAGGATTTTGTTACTCTCGAATGATTCTCTATAAAGAAGCAGAAGGGCTCCCACTGTTCTGCTTTCCCCCTTTTATGTATATTTTGAGTTGTGCTTTTTTGATTTAACACCTGGAAAACGGTGTTTTATTTAAATATCTTCAGGTCAGCACACTTGCTGGTATGGTAAGAAGCTTTCAGCCACATGTTAAACATGTATGCTGTCAGACTAAAATGTGGTGCTGTGATTTAAAGGGAAATTTTGAAGCCCTGTTTTGCCTCTCATGATTTCTCTGTGTGTTGGGCACTTTAAAGGGAGTTAGCAGAGCAACAATGTTGTGAAAAGGGCTGTGATGCAATTCCAAGCAAAAGCATTAAAATATTTGCCTTGAGGAGAAATGAAAATATCCATTATTAAAACATTCATTACTAAATAAGTAATTCTTATGGACCTGTGCAAATTGTTAATTGTTCCATCTATTGTTTGAGTTGTGTTTTCTTCTGGGAAGATTCCCACTTTCTGACTTTTTTCTGAATAATATTTTAAGAGGGGTACATACAAGAATGAGATAATTTCAATTCTCAGCTTTAAAAAAGTCAGAAAGCCCCATCTCTCTAACCCTGCCTTCTCACAAATTTGGAATGAGAGAATGATCCCTCAGCTGTGAACTTGAATTGAGACTGAATCAGCTCAGAACTTGAACAGTGGCTTCTCAATTTGGAGAATGGACCAGTATGGTCCTTTGCTCTTGGATACACCCCAAAAAGTGCAAGTGGAATTTTTGAGTTCTTATGTTAACCTGGTGCAACATATCAAACTTTCCCCTCATGGCACAGGAATATATTTAGAAGCAGTATAGTTTTTTAAGTGAAGCTTTGATCAAAATGTCATTGATAGATCTGGCTGCTATCCCTACATTGGCCACTGATTTTGTATTTTCTTGGGCGAACTACTTAACACATCATTTCCTCACTGGTAAAGTGGAAGTGATATCTCTGGGGACAGCAATGAGGTCTTTAGATGAAAGGAGATATTGAGGGGCGAAGTGGTGCTATACCGTGATGATTATTCTTTTCCTGAGAAAGTGTACTTTTCAGTTTTAACACTGCTTGGTAATGATTAATTGAGTTGTATGGATTAAATTTTCAGTGAGAGTTATGAGATACTTTCCTAAAGCATAATGCATTTTAAATGTTATGTGAGATTTAAGAATTAAAATTTTATCTTATATTTCAAAGAATTTTAAATGACCTTCAGATTGAGCCAGTCAGTGGTTTTAATATGCTAATGAAATCACTTTGCTGGCAAGATGTTTTGTTTGGTAATGAAACACAAAACTGCTGACCGTGTTGAGCTGACAATGTTTGTCTCTCTAATACAGTAATATTCATCAATGCACTGTGTGCAGGCAAAGTTCAGGTATGAATATAGATGACTAGGATTTTCTGGGAGCTCATGTAATAGTGTTCTTTAGGTTTTGGTCTTTGTAGCCAGNGTAATCTTTCAAATTATTACAAATCTTGATTAATTTCATAATAATGGATCTATAAAGTTACAGTTTGTCTGGCAAGCTTCCCTCCCACCTTTTATTCTATCTGTATTATCAATCTCATACAGAATTCATAATTCGGCACATAAAAAAACTTTGAATATTTTTTTCCAAAATAACTTCATATAGTTAAAAAAAAAAAAAAGGGCATTTAATGTAATTTATGAGAGCTTGTGAAAGATGCCCAGAGCATTAGGATAGAAGTTTGATATAGTTATTGAAATTCTGAATTACTTTTCTTCAAAGCTGAAACATTCCATTTGAATGCTTTGACTTAATTTATTTTATGCCAAAAACTGTTGAAACCAAAAATTTTAACTTTTAGTTTTGGAACAATTTTAGAGTTGAAAAGAGTTCTGCTGGTCAGATATCCAAATATAATTGGGAATTTAAAATGCAGTTTCTTTTTCCTGTGATACGTAATGAGGGAGGAGTGGGGAGTAGGGAGAGGAGCAGAGAAAGAGATGAGCACATCAGAGGGTGATCGCTATGCCAAAGAGAGAAGGAACTGGGGGGCGAGAGAATCCTCATTACTCAGTACATTTCATGTGAATTTTACCATGTCCTTTTCCAGAGTTGAAAAATGGGCAAAAGCATTAATCAGTCTCACAACCTTATTTTGGTTGTTGCCTCTCACACATGCCTCTCATTCTTCTCTGGGGAGGTTTGAGCATGTGAGGCACACATTCACCTCCATCTGTGAATCATGTGAAGTTGCTGGCAGCTTATATTAAGTGCCTATCCTACCAAAGTTTCCTTGGTGTTCGTTTTAATTGTTCATAATAAAGTCTTGGCAATGAGGTCACATATGTGGCAAGAAGATGCTCATGAGGATTGCTTTGCTATAGCAGAAACCTTGCTGTGACCCATCAAGAGCTGGTCCTAAACCCAGATCATGAAATCCATTTCCCTGGGAAAATACGGGTGTATGTTGTTCAAAGATGGCAAAAGCTGTAATGCCAAAGGCATCTTGCTGTGGTAAATGTACACGGAAGAGTGTTTTGAGACTTTAAACATACTCTGATCCTTCATCACAAGTTCATCAGGATCCCTAACCAGTCTCTAATAGGACTTTTGACCTCTAGAAGAAAATTTCTGAGATCCTTTCAAACGATATTGAGGCTGGTATTCAATGAACTCTTTGAGAATTAAAAAGTAATTTTGATTATGGTGACATATGAAGTGAAATATTTTCAATACTTTCAAGAAAATTATTTTGGAATGTTTCTCATTGTAGTTTTTTAATTCAGTTGCTTGACTGTGCAAGGCCAGTTTGTAATTAAAAAAAGTTCTGTTCAGTAGATTTTTGCATTTTGGATAGGTGAAAGCTTGTACTGCTGGCTAGATTCTGACTTTTCTGACTTCTTTTGTTAACTTTACTAGTAAATTTACTAATTCATAACAGATCTGCAGAGGTAGATGATGTGGTCTTAGACAATGTGCAATGTTGATGAAGTTCAGTATTAATTTGGTAATATTCAAATGGTAAATCTGTGAACTCAGATCGCTGAGTAGCTCCAAGGCATTTTCTAAGGACAGATTTACGATCCCAGCGATCTGAGTTCACAGATTTACTCTGGCTGTCTCTTTTAAGTCTGATTAATTTGGTGTACTTTTTTGCCCTGATGTGCTTACACTCCTACCATTTTTTTCTTCCTTCCATCTTTGTATTATTTCTAGTTGTGTGTAAAGGAGCATTTCTGTAACATTTCAGACCTGGAGATGGTCTCTTTCTTTAAAACTTTTTTTTT
>VYZS01065674.1:10947-24119 GCA_013400695.1 Neodrepanis coruscans | reverse complement strand
TCCAAAACCAGGACAGTTTTCCACTAATTTTACCTGCTGTAGAATGGGATACACTTTTTTATGTATGCAGTGAAGTTTGACTGAATCATAATAGGCACAATGGGACATTACACTGGAGCCTGCTTCAAGCTTTCAGCTGGGCTGGTCTTCCTTGGAGGAATACAACTTGAGGCTGTGGAGCAGCCCAAGCAGTTGTGTAGTCTGCCCTCTGTTAAAACAACAGATGCTTTACCAGTATCAAGGATTTTGTTTATGGCACATGTTTTACACAGACATAGCTGCTTCTTTAACCTGTGAGTAGGAAATGGTCTTTCTGCGTCTTTACTTTGTGACAAACAGGTTGTTGGAAGAAGTTAAAACAGCCTTGAATGGGAGTCTTGTATTCTCATACAGCTTTTGGTTCATTGGCTCATCTTTCAGTATAAACCAGTACAAGGCAAGTTAAAAACAAGGTTCCAGCAGATTCATCTCTCTGGGAAGTGAAATGTTGTTACCATGAGCAAAACTAAAAAAAACCTGTAAGGATCAAGTCTTTTGTTCAGCCTTCATTATCTACCAGAAAGATTTTTTTAAAATGCAGAAAATTATTTGCTTTCCAACAGAAATAGATAAGAGATTTGACTCATCACTCCAAAACCAGAATGAGTTTAAGATGCTATCTGACTAAGTTCTGTACAATGCAAAGCAAGTTTGGATTTCCACACAGGTGATTGGGAGTGATCTTGTTGATCTCTCCAGTATTAAAGTTGATGTATATTTTCTTGCATCCAAGCTTTTTTTCCAGGATTGCACAAAGTAGTCAGAGTTTAGGAGCAGCTTTATTTCACCTTTTGGAAATCAACGACTTCTGGATGATTTTCAGGCTTTTAGGTAGGCAGAATAGCAGATTAGCCATCTATTCTCATTAAAGAGATTTCAGGAAATCCCAGGGCCGCATCTATTAAGAATATGTAAAAAGTTGATTCTTTTGCTTCCTTTTGTTTTGGCAGCGCCTTATATCTCTGAATGTCAGGAACAGATCAAACGCTCCGTGTTATGTCAAGTTGTGTCTCTTGTGTTTGTGGTAATTCATTCCTATATAAGCAGGCTTCAGAAATAAGCAGCAAAGGCATGTAGGGTAAACTCCACTTACACATAGTTGCTTATAATTAAATTGGATGTGTGAGTCCTCGCTTTGTAATGCAATACATGCACAACCATTTCTGATTGTGGCAATATGCCCCATATTTCCTTCTATGAAATACAAGCAAATTGAAAGACAAAGTGTTCTATTTTTATAGTGAATTTTAATAAATAATGATAGAATCGTAGAATGGTTTTGATTGGAAGGGACCTTAAAGACCATCTAGTTCTCTGCCATGGGCAGGGACACTTTCTACTAGACCAAGCTGCTCAAAACCCCATCCAGCCTGGCCTTGAACACACCCAGGGATGGGACATCCACAACTTTCTCTGAGCAACCTGTTGCAGTGTCTCACCACCTTCACAGGAAAGAATTTCTTCCTAATATCTAATCTAAATCTACTCTCTCTCAGTTTGAAACCATTTCCCTTTTTTCTGTGGCTACATGTCCTTGTAAAAAGTCCCTCTTCATCTTTCTTGGAGCCCCCTTAAGGTACTGGAAGGCCAAAATTAGGTTACTTGGGAGCCTTTTCTTTTCCAGGCTAAATAAACTTAATTCTCTCAGCCTCTCATCATAGGAGGGGTGCTCTGTCTTTCTGATTGACTTCCTCCTCTGGACTTGCTCTTAACTGGTCAATGTGCTTCCTGTGCTGAGGACCCCAGACCTGGATGCAGTGTTCCAGGTGGGGTTTCACCAGGGTGGAGCAGAGGGACAGAAACCCCTCCCTGGCCCTGCTGCACACACTGCTTTTCATGCAGCCCAGGATACACTTGGCTTTCTGGGCTGCAAGTGCACATTGCTGGGTCATGTCCATCCTCTCATGCACCAGCACCCTGAAGTCCTTCTCAGCAGGACTCCTGCTCTTGATTTCTTCATCCCCCAACCTCTGCTGATACCGAGGGTTGCCATGACCCAGATGCAGTACCTTGCACTTGGTCTTGTGAATCCTTGTGAAGTTCACATTTGCCCACTCCTCAAGCCTGTCTGGGTCCCTCTGGATGGGACCATGTCAAAGGCTTCCCTTGTTCACTATAGTAACTCTATCACAGAAGGCCACTAGGTTGGTCAGGCAATACTTGAAGGCTAAATTTCCTCCAAATTTTTCAAATTTCATGTTCAAATGTCATGTTTTCTCTACCATTAGTTGAAAGCCAAGATCCTTATGTTCTCCTGTGTCCATGGAAGCATGGTTTTTAGAAATGTGTGGAATAATGTAAGACTGAGAAATCCATCAGAGCTCATGGCAGCACACCCTACATAGCTGGCTGCCACAAAGCTGCAGCACATTTTGGTTGTTAGGTGGTTAAATGAACTGAGCCTCACTGAGAGTCACTCAGCTCATGAGAGATGTACCAGCAGCACACAAGAAGACATGTGAGAAGATATAATCTGCAAGTGACCCTGCCTGAGTCAGCTTAAGCTGTAACCATGAAGGTCCCCAGATACAGAAATCTTCTTGGGGAGGGAATGGATGGTGACCCAGTGCATAAAGTTCACAGTGTTCAGTAGTAAAGGGGCTGACTTGCAACCCTGATCTCTTACTGTGAAAGCCAAAGTCAAAAGGAGAAGGAAGACATGAACTGTTGCTTCTTGAGCACTGAAATTCGGTGCTTCTTACTCTGACTTTTGCATGTTGAATTCTGCACATCAAAGAAAACCTTGCTGCTGTTAGGACTTTCCAGATCACAATGAAAGATCCATAAGGCGTTATCCCACAGATTATGTCTGCTACAGGGTCAAGAAATACCTTTTCTTGTGCCTTTCTGTTGTAGTGGTCTTATGATAATACTCCAAGGTATTGTTGTGGCGTTTTTTTAATACGTATCTAACTTAAGTATCTGTTATTTTACACATCTCTAACTTAATAAGAGAATTGGATTTTAAGAACAACAGAAATGTAATACTTTTTCCTAACACTTTTTCCATCAGTATTAATCCTATTACAGTGTAAGATGGGCTACCTGCTATTTTGGACTCATCAGGAGTGCAGAGCAAATTTTAAGTGCCTTTCTAAGTAATTCAGTCTGTGCTGATAATGTGATTGATATGTTCTGGGGTGTTTCATTTATGAGTCACATATAGTATCACAAATACAAAAGACTGTCAGAGGGAGTGGTAAAATAACCTTGGAATTACGGTCCTTCCAACTTCTAATAGTTAGCATGACTGCTCATTGCTTCGGAAATGGTTTGGGCATGATAAAGCTTTATGTGGACATTTTAAATGCACATAAAAGGTAGACTCTAAATGAGGGGGAAAGGGTGCAGCTGTGTCATTTTTTTCGCTTAGGATGTCCAAGACATGATAGGGCATGTCCTGCTATTTTTTGTACATGTAGATATGAACTTGAAACCTACGTTTTCAAAACACAGGGGAGGGTGGGGTATTGGGAGGAGGAATGCTTCCAGAGATAAGCAAAAGATATATTTCCACCACAACAGTTAAAGTTGTTGAATGTGATAAGCTTAATGTAACCCCAAAATTCATCACAGTCCAAGTGCAGACACTGATGTTCAATAATTGAACAACTTGTCACATCCCTTCCTGGAGCAGGGTGCTGATGGGATCACTGTTAGAGGGAGCTTGCTACCACAAGAGTTACGGTGAAGCAGCCCTAGGCTGCCACCACCTCTCTCCCATAAGCCTTACCCTCCTTCTGCGTGCCTCATCACTGTCTCCTGGTACTACCAGCAGTGCCAAGCTCTTCTGTGGCTCCAAATACAGGCAGGGCAGTTCAGTATTCTTCCCTGCACAGGGATGAGCTTGGAGCCTAGAAGGGAGAAACAAGTCAAAGCTTAATCCAGCTTGATACAAAGGGATGTTGGCTGGGTCCTGGAAGACAGGAATAAAGCCTATCTGCTTTGTAGCTGAGAGGTGTCTGCATTTGCAGCTGCAGCTCTCTCCAGGTGAGAGAGCTCCTAGTTGTTCATGGAGGAGTGAGTACCAGTGAGTCTGGTGGGACTTTTTTTTTTCCTACTGGCCAACAGGCTGGAGGCACAGCTTTTAGAATCTGACACTGCTTTTCATTAGCAGGCAGTTATCACCTAGAGGTTCAGCATCACAATCACTCCACATGAGCTTCACCTTAAATCACCCTGAAAGGTGAAATTGGGGCAGGATATCACAGTTCCTTGCTAAGATGGGTATTTTTTCTGCATGCACATCACTCTATAGCTTGCTTCTGGTTTCAGGGTGGAGTTTGAAATAATGGCTTCTGACCAGCAAACCCTTTGTAGCCTGCTGTCACTGATCTACTAAGTATTCAGTAGAGAGGTCTTTTGGTTTAGTAGGGATAAGCTACTCAAGGGTTGTGTCCTGCAGACTTACCTGAGCTTTACAACTCTCACACCACTGGGATCTGATCTGTGACCTTAAAAGAAGGAGACAAGATTTTTGTACATCTGAGATGTGGGGTTGGCTAGGGAGGAAAGCAAGTCAGGGAGGCTTATCCTGATGGCAGATGCAATGTTCCTTCTTCATCCTTTTTACTGAAATGTTTTGCACTGTGATAGCATATAAACTTAATTGATTTGATAGTAAAAAGCACTCTGTTTAAAAGATGTGCCTGAGTGCTCCAGAAAGGCACCTCTTTTCATCTCTCCTGTACAAGACAGTATGTAAACGATCCAAAGAAATCCGTGTTCTGCCATTCCAGAATGTGGAAGAAGCAGAGATCAAAACTTGACGCCATGCTAAAATTAATTTTTTTTTTTTTCTGAGCGCAATGGCAGGATAGCTTCTCTGTTGCTATCTAATGGGTTTGAAATCTATTGTAACCATGAAGTGACTGAGCCAATTGTTTAAATTTATCCATCTGTGAACACTTCTTTAAAATTAAAATGTGCCTCTTTTCTCTTGTGTGAGAATGGTAAGACAATACTGTGTCTATGGTGATTTAACTTAGAAAGTTCTCACACATATGATTGCTTATTTTTGTTGTTTAGTTTGCAACAGAGTGATTCTAAATACAATTAAATGCATTTATCTTATTAAAATAGATAAACACCATAGCTTTTAGGTACTAGCAGTGATTCCTAGCTATTTAGGTAGCTAACACAGTGCTTACAGGTAGTTAAGGAAATAAAGGTGACTGAAGTGAGAAACTGATAGAAAAAGTCCCGTTGAAGAACCCCTTCATGTGGTGCTGGGTGTTCCCAGGAACTTCTGTGAAGGATTCCCTGAAATGCTGATTGAGAGGGTCCCCTGCTTAGTAAGCACCAGTACAATACAATGATGACCTACACAAAGGGCCACATACACAGGTAACATCTTTTAACTTTGGTTATCATGTAAGGACAATTCTAGATGCATTTCCTGTAAAGTAAACACAAAATTTTCACATATGTCACTTGGAAAAGGCATTCTTTGGTTCAGATCTAATAATTTACGGTACTCATTACGAGCTACTCATGGATTTGTCAGTATAATGCTTTTTCCTAAGAAAACAGCTAAGCTTTTAGGGAATTATGCAGAAAAACAATGTCTGAACTTCCCATGTAATTGCAAGTGCCCTGGGAATTTAAGCACGTTACTTTCCATTACCAAAAAGCTTTAGCTAACCACAAGCAATGAGCAGCCGCACATTTTTCTCTGTGCTCCACACCTGTAGTAATCTGAAAGGAAGCATCATCTGCTCGCTACTATAGCAGCCGGATACATCAGGCTAAGTGGTGCCCAAGAGATTAGCATTGTCCTATTCATTCAAGAGTGACAGGTAGACTCTGTACTTCGGCTGTAGAGCTTTCACAGACATATTCTAGGTATTACTCACCATACAGCTTTGTCAGGACATCAGATTAAAGCACACCCAACCTGCAGATAAAGTCATATTTCTTTGCTGCCTGTAACTCCTTCCAGTAGCTCACTGTTTGTCCCAGGATAATAAAAGATTCAGTGCTCCCTTTTTTTATAATTAGTAAAAATATGTTTACAAGGCACTGTCAGCTCATTTCCTTTATGATATCTCTTTTATTGTCTGGTCAACAATACGTGAACTTTCTAACTCTAGGAGTTTACAAAAGATGGATTTCCCTGCTAGTTTTCACGTATCACAAAACCTTTTTGCTCATGCCAGTATGAAATGATGAGTGAGTGTTCTTTGTTACAATAACTGTGATGCCGTAAGGGGGATGCTTAATATTTGGGATTTCACTATAGCTAGGTAGCTGAGTAACTTAGAATATTAAGAGCAGAAAATGGCCTGTCCTTCACATGTTTGCATTCTTCTGTATAGATAAAGAGGTAGCTAGACCAAAACATAAAAGCTGGGGGAACTAACAGGGGGTGGGGATAGGCAATAAGAGACCATTCTGTTGGATGTTTTGGGGGCATAGTAATAAGATGGGGTTTAGTTGGCTAAGGTATAATGGGTGGGCACTAGAGGTTAAAAAATTGGAGAGATTTTTATGAATTTCCTCTTTTGGATCATCGGGCACCGAGAGTAAAGCTGCTCTCTCCCTTCACTGCGAGTCCTGTCTCACTTCTTATCTCGGCCCAGCCAGGCCTTACGGCAGCAACAGGGTCTTCAGAGCAGGAGGCACAATACCAATGTGCTGATTCCCAGGGTTGGCCAACACAAAAAGATCAAACTGATAAAAACAAAAGTTTCTGTCTGCAAATGATGATGTTTTAGGAAAGGAAATCTTTTTGCAAGAGTTATTTTTGAGTTTATGATCATTACTTTTGCAGCTAAATAGATGACAATATGGATTTCATGGGTGAACTGCTAAATGAGTGGGTAACTAGACAGGCCACCAGGTTCAAGAATAGAGGTCCATCAGTCCTAGCTAGTAGCTAGCAGACAGTTAGAGGTGCCATTTCTCAGGAGTTAATACCTGGCCAACTTTTTTTAACATCTTTATCAACAACCTAGAAGAGGGGATGTAAGGTACTGGGGATAGTTCCACAATGAGGGAACAGGGGCAGGGAACCACAGCTCCTCAGAGGGGCCTTAGCAGGCTGAAGGAATGGGTTGCCATGAACGTCCTGGAGCACAGCCTGACTAAAGGATGTGTCCCTGGCTGGGAGGAGCCCAGTAGTGGTGCAGAATGAGGCCCATGATCTGGAAAGAAGCATTGCAATCTTGGTGGACAGCAAGGAACACCAGCTAGTGACCCTGGGACCTTGGAGGCTTACTGGCTCCTGGGTGGTTCTTAAAAGCCAGTGAAAGGAAGTGCCTCTCCACTGCTACATGGCATTGATCAGGCAGCATCCTGAATTAAGTTCAGTTTTGAGACATTCAGTCCAAGAGAAGTTTTGAAAAAGCAGAAATTATACCAACCCATAAGCATGGTGCACTCCTTGGACATGGTCTAGAGAGCTGGTGGGATCTCCCTCATTGGAGATAACTTGACCAAAGTTTGTGGTAAGCCCTTCTTGGAGCAGGTTGTTGGAATAGGCATCTAAAGATGCCTTCCAGTGTAAATGTTTGAGCTCCTTTTGTTGCATTTCATAGGATTCTTCTAGCAGGCCTGAAGTTGAGATGGAGAATTTGTTTTGATTGAATTAAGCGTTTTATACCATGACCAGGAAGCCTGTGCTGAGATTAGGCAGTGAATTATAAACAGGAAACTATACGCTCTAACAAAGAAGGATAGCAATAAGATTCCAGAACGCACTTCTGCCTTACCTCTTTCTGATATATCATGAAACCCAAACCAAGGAGGAATGATGTTGAAGGAAGCAGAGTGTTAAGGCAAAACTATCACCCTGTAGCAGCTCCTGTATTCTAGAGAGTACACAAGACTTGCCCAAAACCCTGTATACCATTATCAGCCAAGAAGGGCTGCAAGAGATTCAGTGAGGACTTGATACCTGGTTTCCCACATGCACTGTGTCTTCACAAATGATCCTGGCCAAATGATCCTGCTTGGATATACACCTCTCTGTGCCTGTGAACACACATGTGAGAGCGTGTAGGGGAAAATCTGCAAAAGAATGAGTAAAAGTGAGTGAAACCAGCTTGCTTAAAATTAAAGCTGCTTTCCTGGTCCATAAGAGCTGAGGCAGATTAACTGGTTGCAGAGATACTAAGAAGACTCACTCCCAAGAAATCACAAAGCACTAAATCCTTGGTAAACGTGAACTAGGGATTCCTCTGTATGCCTCCAAACATTTTGACAAGAGAGATAAGCAGGAGGTCAGTGATGTAAAACTTGATTTTTTAGCCTGAAAGACATGAAACAAAACTGAAACCCACATTGAAAGCAGACCTGACCTTCCTTCCTACCAGGAACACATGGGAGATTTCCTATTTGAATAATTCTACACAATAATAGCTACACAGTGTTGCAGCAAATGCTGTGTCAGACCAACATACGAAAGGAATGGATGAAAAGCTTACATGCCCATTTGCCAGACACTCTTACAGACTGAATAATCCTGTTGGGCTGCTGACTTATATTTAACTCTTCAATTAAGAGCAAGTCCTGCTCTTGGTACTCACAGGAATGAGCCCTAGGGTCACATAAATAATCCTCAGGACTACTCAGAAATTGTTTTTTTAAAGTATGATTAACACATGACTAGGAGCTGCAGGCTGTGTGCAGAGAATCACAGAACCTTTTGTGTGGGGAGGCACAGCTGAAGGTCTTCACTCCAAGTCAAAGCTCAATTGCCTTCAAAGTAGGGTCAGGTTGATTCGTTTTTAGCTAAGTTTGGAACATGTCCAACAGTGGACATCCCATCACCTCTTTTGATTCTGTCCCAGGGTTGCACCACTGTTGTTTTTCTCCTCATGTGCAAAGACAGTTTCCCATGCTGCAATATGTTCTTTTAGTCCCTTATGAAAAGGCACAAAAGAAGTTCCCTGGGAACTTCTGAGAAGTGGTTGGTAACCACCGGTGAGTCAATGGACATCTGCAATTAGGGCTACCCTGACACGTCTCTTCTCCAGGCTAAAAAAGCCTGATTCCCTCCATCTCTCCTCTATGCATCAGGTGGGCCAGACCCACTGACCATCTCTGTGGCCTTGCTGTGATCTCTCTCTGATCTGTGATGTCTGCCTCCACCCCTGACATAGGAACTGTGGCCACACTGAAAAGACAAATGCACTTCTGATGACACTTGAATGCTCAATATGGTTGTACCGGTCTGTCAGAACTGACTAGAATTGGTCCCTGTAACAATGGCCTGTGTCCTCTCTTGTGTGAGACTGGAAGAAGGAACAGCATGATCCTGCAAGGGAAAGAGATGCTATGCACCATGCAAGGTGTCAAGCAGAGGGAATGCGGACAGTGCAGGACCTTGTGGTCACCTGGTGATGGCCCAGTGGACTCTGGGCAAGTTAGAGGATGATACCTAGAAGCAGGATTTCATCCTGGCACTTGGGCAGCATCTTTGTCTGGGAGCCCAGGCCCTTTCCATATCAGTACTGGATACTGAATAAAAGTGTAAATAAAGCGTACTACTTTTCTGTTACATATGTTCTGCTCTCTCCTTTATTAGTTTGGCTTATTCTTCTTTTTCTTTTTTTTTTTTCTTTTTTTTCTTTTTTTCTTTTTTATTTTTCTTTTTTCCCCCTTTTTGTTCCCCTTTATTTTGTTTTTTTTTCTGACAAAATGCTCTTGCATACCATTCTTTAATAAGCACTGACTATGGGGGTCATGATGTTCTGGCTCCAAGTACCAATTAGCCACACAGAAACCTGCCTGGCTCAGACAAACGGCTATTTGCTTGCAGTATTGCCTTGTTCTGGGGCTTTCCAATATAGGTACAAGCTCCAGACAATGACTGTTGAGCAGTGCTGCAAAGTCTGGAGGCCAGATCTCTCCCAAGGGCTACTCCAGCTATCCCGACAACACAGTAGTCACATCAGGTATGAATTCATATTACCATTTGTGCAAAAGTATACACAGGCTCTCTCTGTGATGCTCCTAAATATGTCAATACAACTTAATATCTCAGGGATGAAATACACTGAATTGCTAAGAGAGAAAACAACTGGTATCAGTTTTTGAAACTGCACTGAAACTGTGGACTCTAGTGTTCACCACAGCATCCTCACAGCTCACAAGGTCACTGGCTGCGGTATGGGTGGTTTTGACCTAACAATGATTTCACCGCTCACATTCGATATTTTAAATACATTCATTACACTGAAACTGTGTCTTCCACCCAGCACACTGCAAATTTACTTACTTCTGCTGAACGCAATTCTTTCAGCCTATTTGTTATGCTCAGCGGATGCTGACCAGATCTCTGTGGAACACCATGGAGTTGTCCTCCTTCCTGTGAAGCTCTGACAGGACCAGTCCAGGATGACGGTTTGCCCTTCACAGCCATCTTTGCCACTTCCAGTGTAGCCCAATGGACTCTCAGGGATGTGCAGCTGAAGTTCAAGGCCTAAAATACGTGGTTTCACAGGCAGGCCAGCCCACAGTCTGACCTTGGGTTAAAAAGTAGTTTTTGCAGATGTCAGCTGTGATTCATGTAAAAGAACAAGCCTGAATCAAGGTATAAGAATAAGGTCAATAATACATTAAAAATACATATATTTACAAGCATTTCTGTTATCTATGAAAGGTGCTGAAGAGCATAAGGGTGTTGCTGGTTAGCCTGGAGTTCACAGGAATCATACAGAAGTGAGCGTCAGAAACCCAGGGCTACCCTGGCTGAACCCCCAGGAGTGCTCCAGAATTCATTCCTCAGCTGTACTTGTTTAGGCAAATCAGACAAAAAGAACCTGATTTAGTCTGACAAGGGAAGCTGGAGTACAAGGTAAACATGTATGGGCAGCACTTCTAAGCAGCTTGACTTTCAAGTTTCCTGAGAACAGTCATGCCCACAGAGTCGGTAATGAGAAGGAATTTGTTTGATGAAGGATCTCTCAGGCTCTGTGCTTCTTTTCCAAGTGGGGTGCATTCAGACAATTGACGAATTAAGCATTTTCTGTCTGGGACAGTAAATATTTAAGTGAAAAGTTTAGAAAGATCCATGCTTCTGAGTTTCTAAGGCCTTCTCAAGAAAGCATCTTTCCTGCAGTCACCAAACAAAAAGTACAGAAAAGAGGCTTGAGCCTGGGAAACGGGGAAATCAGAAAAGATGTGTCCCTGTGTAGTGGATTGTAGTCCTGCACTCCCTTCTCTACAACATGGGCAAGAAACCTCCAGTAGCTGCCTCTGACATCTGCAACATGCTGCAGAGCATGTCTGCCTCCCTATTCAGTTTTATTCAAGCACCCTCAAAATCCAGTTTGTCACATTAGATCTAATCACTGAATGTTCAGTGCTTTTCTTTCCTTGGACAATTAAGCAACACAAAACATGGCCTGCCTGGAAAAGTGATGAGAAGAGCAAGGTCTTTACATGAAAATGTCTTTCTCAGATTTTTCTACTGTTTTGTCAAGTAGCTTTTGGACACAAGACTGGCATCAGCAAGTACCTGGAAACTTTTGGCATACAGTCTTTAATGGCCTGGTAGCTAGGCTTTCAGGATGCATCAAGATAGTTTGTTATGGCATCCTAGCATGGGAGAACTGTGGCCTTTGGAGGCCCAATCCATGTGGCAGCAGGGGTTCCAATGATTTGAGCATAAACAAGTTGCTCTCAAGCATAGAAACCAGCTAAATCTTCCCATTCATCATTTTGTGGTTCATCCTGGAAAAGTAGCTGCAGATCAACAGTCTTAACAGTTGTTCTGGCTCAGGAAAGGCAGTGTCTCACATTGTATCCTGTGATGTTAGAATCACAAGCTGTGCATGCTTAAGGCCACAGCACGTTATGTAGTCAACCACAGTGGAAAAGAGAAGTCCCTGAGGTCTGTGTGCTCCCCTGGCTCCAGCTAACTCAGGGGCCTTCATCTCTCCAGCAGGATGCAGCAATGTTACCAATGAAATGCCTGACTAGCTGAGCTATGACAAAAAGGCTTGAATCACACTTTACAGCTTATACAAGTGGAGACTGGAAAGAGGATCTGCTGGTGAAAGAGTGTTCTTAGGGACATAATGCAGCCTGCTCTCCTGAGAGAAATGCATCTCTTCAGAGATAAGCACCAGAAAGAAGAGCATGGAAAAGACAGAAATAAAGGACCAAAGATATCTATAGGGAGTTTAAGTGGACTTTCTCTTGGGATTAGCATTTCTCTGCAACACATCTCCAGTGGTCTTGATGTTGGGGTGTTGGCTGGGTGTCTGCCTTGTTTCTGCAGAGTGATAGACTTTCGTATTGAAAGTGGTCAGAAGCAATCCTTTTGTACTTGAGTGACCCATTTATGGGAGAGACATTTAGGAGAAAGCTACAAAAGGAAGAAGTAGCATAAAAAAAAGTAAATACTTTGATGTAACACAAGGGTATATGCAGATTAATAAGCAGTAAGGGGTGGAAGAAAAGAGTGCTGGCTGTTCAGCCTGAAGAAGAGAAGGTGAAGAGAGTACCAAGCAGCCGTCACCCATTCCAGTGCCTCACAGGGTTATATAGGAGAAATACAGACTATTCTCACAGGTTCACAGGGAAAAGACGAGAGGCAATGGGCATAGGTTGCAACAGGGAAAATTCTGGTTGGACATATGAAAAACAACTATTTTTGCAAGAATGGTGCAGGTCTGGGACAGGAACCAGAGAGGTTGTGAGACCTCTATCCTTGGAGATTCTCCAGACAGACAGACAGGGTAAGACTCTCACTTAGATTTCTTGAGCCCTGCTTTGATCAGGTAGTTGTGCTTATGTTGTGGGTTGGGAAATAAAACCGTTCCCCCCTCCATTCCCCGCCAGGGCTGTCCCGCGGTCCTGGGGCTGGGCTGGCACCGGGGCTGTCGTGCCCGTGGGGACGGCGTCGGGAACGGAGCTGCTGGCGGGGCAGCGCCGGGGCTGCCCCACACTCACACGGCACGTGCCAGGAGCTGCCAGGGCTGCTGGCGATGGCGCCAGGCGGGCCAGCGGCGGCGGCAGAGCAGCAGCAGCAGCAGCGCGGAGCCAGGTGGGCCATATCCACAGCCGAGGCATGCGGCGGGGAGCCCCGAGGAGCTGCTGGGGCTGCGGGCAGTGACACTGGGAGAGCCAGCAGCAGCGGCGGCGGCGGCCACGGGACAGTGGCGAGCACAGAGCGGCGGCTT
>VYZS01065674.1:0-10547 GCA_013400695.1 Neodrepanis coruscans | reverse complement strand
GGCGACTATTGCCGGGGTCCAGAGACCACCTCTCTTCCTCTATCAGCACTAAATCCCTCCTTGGGCTAACGAAGAGGGGAGGGAGAGGGTTGCGCGCGGTTTTTATAATTTTCTTGAGTTTTCTCCTTCAGTCAAAGCCGGGCAGAGGCTCGCAACTAAGGGGATCCTCAGACCACGTGTTTTCCTCTAACTACCCTGGTGTCTCCCCGGGGCCCACAGAGAGACAAGCACTATCTCCAGAGCATCCTCACCTCAAAAACGGGCCCTGGGAAACTTAATTTGTTTGTCTGTTTGCACTTTAATTGTCGGGTTTTTGTGTGTATGCGAAATAAACTGTGATATTTGTGTGTTTTCTTCATTTTGGGGTGTGTTTGTGACTTTTCTCAGAGTCTCTGGTCCAAAATCGCTGAATTTGTGGTAAAACCACCACAGCTTATGATTGCCAGATATAAGCCTTTCTGGAATTCTTTGAGAAACTCCACAGTAATTCTTCTGAGACATCTTTCAACATCATGAGTTGTAACAAGAGTATGTTGCAGAGATGTCTATCCATACTTTGGAAGCTGTAGGGATGTAGGTATGCACATGCCTCCTTCTGAGAAGTGCCAGTCTTCCTTTGCTGTCCTTTCCATCTCCCCGCTAGTGACAACATCACCACATGTGCCTCATGGCCATAGGAAAAACATGATGTCATGGCACACTCATGGTGTTTGATTTCTGTAGAGCAAAGTGTGTCACATCACAGATCTTCAGAGGAACAGCCATGACATGGCCAAAACAGCTTTAGACCTCAGCTGTTGGTGATTTCTCTATGCTCTGCAATAGGTGAGAAGAAGCATAAAAGACAGGGAGAAACAAGGGCTCTGCAGAGCAGGAAAGTCATGGCTCAGCTGGAAGTTTCCATTGACTTGGAAAGGATCTGCTAAGCTTGCAGTGGGATGCTGCACTAAGGGCTGCATGGGGAATGAAAATTAGGAAACCTGGGCAAGGTTTTGTTTCTACTGCAGAGAGCACAGGTAGAAGCTGTTGTCTGAGCTAACTGGCTGAATGTGAAACCTTGTGATAGGCAAGTGCTTCTGTTCCTCCACTGTTAAGGCCTTCACCCCACAGACTTCTTCAGAGAAGAGATGACCTCATCCTAGGCTTATCTGGTGTGAGAGGCACTGGTAGAGGGGCCTGGCTGAAGAGAGGACTTTGTGCAGTTTTTCCTAGAAAGGAATGCAAGATGGAAAAATAGCAGCAGGTAGGCCAGTAATGCCATTGCCACACACTTCCAGAAGCATGGAGGCAAGCAGAGAAGTGGAAGTGAGATACCAAGAATGGCAAAGGTAGGCTCTGTAGGCTTGTGGAGATGGTCTGGAGGTAATTAGGGCTTTTTCAACTATTTTTAATGCCCTACCCCCCACACACACCCCTGAAGTTTATCACCTTTAAACAAAGGATTTGCCATTTTTGAGAGGAACTCCCCTCTCAGCAAAATGATGGGTCACTCCCCTTCTCCTTGAGCCTTTCCTAGAGCTCTCTGAATGTCTCTTCTCCCATTTCCTAGGCAGAGAAGCCAAGCAAAGTTGCAGGATGTTGAGCTGAATCATGTTCTAATTTCAGCCACACAAGACAGAAACTGGAAGGAAGGATTTTGGATTATTTTCCTGGGGACAGCAGACAAGGTGATACAACAGCACCAAAGGAGAATAGGGTATGTGGATATCTTGCCAGGAAGGCTCACCACATGCTGTCTTGCAGCAGAGCCTGTCCTGGTCGACAGCTTCCAGGCATCCAGTGCCTTGCCTGATTGTGTAGAGCACCCCAGCAGCTGGCATCTTTGTGCTTGCTCTTGATGTAGTGCAGGGACTCCAACAAAAATCAGATTTTGTACCGCTGATGTTATGATGGCTTCAAGCTCAGGAAAAGTAAACTCAAAAGTCTTTATGGCACCATGTCCCAGAAGAGACAAAGGAAGTGAAAACAGAGACAGAACACAATGAGTACCAAGTCCTTTCCTATAGTTTAGTAACTCGGAGTTCTCGTTGCCTGTTTCCCTGGACTCCTCAGGGCCAGGTGCTGTCGTATCCCAGACTGCTGCTCTGGCTGGTCACAGAATTGCTGCCCATTTCTCTACTTTGGCTCTGCCAGCACAGTGGCACATACACAGAGTAATGTTGCTACAGAGCATATATTGAATGAATTGTTTGACTTCTCTTGTTTTTTTAAATATAGGAGGTTTGCACCCAAGACAAATTTAAAGTGGTGACCCATTTACAGATACTTCACTACATCTACCTCTTTAACTCTTGCATGGTATCACAAGCACAAGCTACCTTCTGCTCCCCAGGATTTCTCCCAACATAACCAATATGCACCAGAAATGACAGTGACCAGCTAAATACACTGCCCGCTGTCAAGCTCCTTTCTTTTTTCTCCAGCAAATGTCCCTCCTCCAAAGGGCCTCTCTCCTTCTAAAACCCAGATAGCCTTTGCCAATCATCTTTATGTAAAAGGAAAATATATGCAAACACCCCCACACATGTGCTGTGTGCTTTTGCTGGCTGACATACTCTCTGTCATACACCTCAGTTTTTCCAGTCAAGGCCTCTGTTTCCTAATGCAAACCTTTCCAGACAAATTTTGAGGACTCGTGTATCTATTTATTCAGGTTAGGGTTAGCAAGGCTAGCAAGGTGGAGCTTGGCACCAGTCTCATGATGTTCTCATAAGTGCTTCCCAAACAATATCCCATTGCTCTTCCCCCTGTGCCCTTACGACAGTAGCATGGGGACTATATCCGTGTGCTGAAACCTGATCTCCTTTCAAACTGAACTGTGTCCTGGGATGAAAGAAATTGGAAGCTATAATTGTCAATAGCCCATTTTTCATCTCTGATATCTTTGACGTCGCTGACAACTTCTGACATCCTTGTCAGAGAGGACTAACTCTGTTAAGAAGGTTCTGTTTGATACCTCTTGCACCACGATGCATGGCATTTTACTCACATAGACTGAGCCAACCAACTGCTATCTGAGGTTATTCTACAGTGTACTCCTCAGAGGAGTTCCCCACCCTTTGAAAAGAAACTGCAGCAACCACAGATTTCATAACGCAGCAAAAGTGGCTAGGACATCATATGTGAAGACCTACAACAACAACACCAATGATATATGAACTGCCCGAAAAAGTGCAGAAACATCTTGACTGTGTAAAGGATCCTGTGATGGAGGAAGAAACACTAAGCTTCATCTCCTTTGTGCTTGGCTTCCATTTGAAATATGAAGCAGCATGCCAAAAGAGAGAAATATGACTAACCCTAGTTTATGAGTGATCCTGGATTCTCATCAGTCCTGCCCAAACTTCAGCTCAAGGCACAATGTAAACAGGATGGTAATTATGGCATCCAAATGGCTTTGCCAGTCCACTCAATTTTATTTTAGGTGCCTAATTAGTATCCCTTGAAGATCTGTGATGTACTTGTTGCATGGATTAAAAAGCAAGCAACTGATAAAAAATAACTCTTTGTTGGAAAGTCCTTTTTCTGACTGTTCCTGACACAGATCCAGCAGACATCTGTTACTGGCGCATTGCTCCGAAGTAAAGTAGCCACAGATCTAGGAGAAGATGCTGTTTCTGGTGAAGTTTATAGCTGATGGAGGCACAAGCGGTATGGTACCTACATAAATACAACAATGTTGTACCATACTTTCCACATATGGAGGATGCACAAGTGTCAGCAATTTTCAGAGAGGTGGGGCTCACTGAAATGCATAAGAAGGACTCAGTGAAAACACCTAGCAGTCCACAGGTGAGCCACGGGAGTGGGTGGTCCTCTCTATGCAACTCTAAAGTATGAGAGTATCATGGTTTGGCTCTTTACCAGAGATATAGCAGCCCACTTGTAAAAACAGTACAATGGTAGTGGATTGTAAACAGAAACTACATCCACAATATATTCACTTTGAAGAAATTAGCAATTAAAGGGCTTTTAAAGAACAATTTCTACAACACCCTGCCTGAACAGGGGTACACCCGTCTCACCCTGCTTCTCCTGAACTCCGTTCTTCCTGTGTTCTCATCTGATAAGTCTAAATAATTGTCTGCTGGTTTTCACAGGTATTTAGAGAAAATTTAGCAGAAATTTAAGGAGAAAATTCAGAAGGAGACTGATAACTTGTAAATCAAGCATTGAGAAAGGGAAGTGATATTTAACCAGTGAACATATGGAGATGCGGAAAACGTTTCTTTTTGTCAACTGTATCTCTTACAGGAAAGCTTATTTCAGGTTATTATTTCAGGCAATCGGACATTTTAGAGTCTATATAGGAAAACTACATTGACAGTTGTGGGCATGTCTGTGGGAAGATCCTTCAAAGTTGGCTGGTTGCTTTTAAGCGGTAGGACTTTAATTTTATATCTTGTGAAAATCACAAAGTTGATTGGAGCCGAAATTCACAGATGGGAGGGGAAAAAACAGCAGCCTGCTCTTAAGAGGGAGGATTATTCTGTCACACAGGACACAATAGAGACCTCCTCTTTTACTAGTTTAACAAGGTTTGCTTCATGCTGGCATTCCTGGTTCAGAAAGGCACTGTCATGGGAAACGGATTTTGCCTGGAGACCAGACATTGTTCAGGATACCCCTTCCACCTCCGCATGCTATTCAGCATTAACAGCTGTAAGCAAAACCCTGAGACTATTGAGATTTCTTTTTCATCCCCCCTTTTCTCTTTGAAAAATGTGTGACAAGGATGCAATTGTCTGAAAGCCCAGTGATGGAGAAAACAGAGAGCGAAGCCTTAAGACTGCCTCCGTGATTTAGAAGCCTACCCCCAAGACTAGTGAAAAAGGTCATGGGAGGTCTTCCATAGGGTTCAGCTTCCCAGCAGGTCTCTAGATACCAATGTAAAGGCACTTAAATGCCTCTAACAGCTGACCCCTTTGTAGATGTTCCCACCTAGGATTATCCTGGCTCTTGGGCTGAAGAATAGCCCTTAGCCAACTAATGGATCACAGGCTCTTGCTTTGAATATGTGCAGTTTGTGTTGGGTAATCGCCCAGCCAGCCAGCAGGAAGTTGTTTCTTCATTAAAATGACAAAAGCTTTTGAAAGATGTAGATAAGGGTTCTTCTGATGAATCACTGCAGGGCTGCATTTGGGACATAGTGTTTCATGTTACCCAGAAGTTACTCAGCAGCCTGCTGGTAATGTAACATGAGCACAGGGAGGATGTCTCTCAGGCGTTGATCTGTGAATACATTCTCCTGTCAGAGCCCAGCCCAGTCCCAAACCCCAGACCAGGCCTTTTCCCCTGCAGTTGCTAAGGTATATGGTGCTTGAGGTGCAATTTGTGCGAGCAAACATGCACGGATCCATCTTCTGCTGGGCAATGGAGAACACTGGGAGCACTTCTGTCTGCAGCAGAAACATGTCTCCTGTCACATGCCTCCCTCTCCTGAGAGCAATTCTGCTCTCTCCTCAATGAAGAGCATTCTCCCACATAAACTCAGCCCTCGGTGCACTGGTCTTCTCCATGCCAACCCCTTCTCTGCCTGAGGGAAACCCTGAGCCTTCTCACCTCCCCGCATCTACACAGCAATTCCTACTCCTCTAGGCTACATGCTGCCCTAGGAGTGGGAAGTAGTATCTGAGCCCTTTCCATTAAGGCTAAGCTATTTAAAGATCAGTGGGCTAGAAAGAGAAACTAAGGGTCAGCATCACTGCTCAACGTATTTACGTATTTCATGCATTGGTGATTTCATTAACAGAACTCCAAAAGTCCTTGGAGAAGAACAGGTGCAAAGGACCTCTTCTAGCGGGGCAGCTGTGATTGTCAGGTGACCTTCTCAGAGTCCTGTGCTATTTTGACTAGTGACTAGAGCTCTTCCAGGCCTGGAATGACAACAAGCACAGCCCCTGGTGGTGTGGCCTGGCTCTTGCTCCTTTGCAGTGCCAATTTGCTCTCCCTAGTCAGGAAGGTGATGCTGGCTGATCCAGGAGAGGTACTTCTGTACCCCTTCAACACCTTAGAGGACTGGGCACCTCCCACCAGTGCCACTGTGGTCTGTAAGTGCACAGAGCAGTGCTAGGTGCTATCCCACACACCTGGTTCAATCCCAAGAGCTGCATTGTTGCTGGGCTCAGCATTATGCATAAGGATGTGCATTTCATGATGCTACTGCTAATCTGGCCACCTCCTTGTGCCCTAGGTCCACTCAGACTCTAGGAGCCACAGGATCTGCCAGCAATCCTATCCACCCATGGGGCCAGGAGTCCTAGGAAGCCCGAGCGTCTTCCTATCCTTTTCCTGCAGGCTTGGAGGGAGAGGGCTGAGAGCTGCGAGTGCCAGGCACCCTCAGTGAACTTGCTCTGAGCATTGGGAGCAGGAGATCTTTCCTGACTTTCCCAACTCAGCTCCAGATCTTCCAATAGTGGTAATATGCTCTCCATCAGCCCAACAATTACCCTACACAGTAGTATAGAAACAGCCTCTGAGCAGTACTCAGGTACCTCTATCACTGAAACAGAGTTATTTGAGCAGGAGACTTATATCCCAAGTCTTTTTGTAAATCTCTGCACCAAACCTCCTACTCTGAATAAAACCAGAAAGAAATGTCCATCTTCCTGCTGTCTCCCTCCCAAATGACCTCTCCTAAAAGCCCTCTAGGCTTCCAAAACAAACAAACAACAAAAACAGAACAAAACAAAATTCTAAGAAATGGAATATGATGAAAACAAAAAAAAAAAAAAAAAAAAGGAGAAGAACCGTAGGCATTATTTAGGAAAGTATAGTGTCTTGCTCTGGCACTGTGTAATCTGTTCTTAAAAAAGAAGGTTCTAGGAGAAAAGTCCACTATGCAGGAACATTTTAAGGGTTTGATTGGTATTAAGTATTGAGGTTTGGATTCAGGTATTTCCTACCTAGTACCTGCCTAATGCACCAGACCTTGTTGTGGAAGGACAAGGGACACCATAATCCCTGATACACAAAGAGGACCCAGGAGCTGAGCAGAGGGAATATGTGCTCAGGATAACATCAGGAATTGGCCAAGAATTTGTGGTGAAAATGTACAGGTTTCAGACTTCTGGGGATACAAGAGATAGAAAATTGTCCGTAGCAATTCCATAGTCCTTTCTTCTCTGTTGGTTTGCAGGAGAGGGTAAGTAGGATGGAGAAGGGAAGGTGATGCCGTGCTTTTGATGCAGAAACATTTTTTAATGGTAAAGGAATGAGGGCAAAGCAAAAGAGCAATTATCTGCCCTGGAAGATCTGTCTGAGGACTCTGGGGACCATCTTTGTCCTTTGCTTCAGCCTCTCTATGGTTCGCACTAAAGTATGAGTCAGCCTCTGCTTTTCTTTGTCAGTGCTTCAAATGAGTGGGGGCTAGGGACATAAGGGAAGCAGTTCAGACACTCCTGTCACTGGTGGATTCAAGGACCCCTGGGGTGGTGGGTACTCCAAGGGTCAGGATGGATGGGACACAGTAGATCATCTGGTCCAAACTTTCGTTGTCCTTGAGCACATACCATGTGGTTTTCTGTATTAAGAGGAAGGGAAAAGAACCACACTCTCTTCTATCAACCCATGATGGAAATGGCACTCCCAGATGAGAGTGCTGTGGCTTTTCTGTGGTGCCTTCAGAACTTGCTTCCTTCTTTTCCTTCCCACCTCCTGAACAGGCCTTCAGGCTCACTTGCACCCAGGTCTTTGTAGTGCACAAAGAGCTGAAGGTGGGCTCAGATGAATCATATCCCAGATGTGTGGCTTTCCATCTCATAGGATCTCCAGAGTATTAGCTGTGACTCTGCCTTGGTGTTTAGCTGCCCAGACAGGAGCAACTGGCACAGAACTCATCTGGCTACATCAAGCACAAGAACAAGTAAGCTCTGAGTATTAGGCTCACAGCATGTTTATGCTAGACTAGCTCCCATGTCTCTGCTTCATGCAGCACAAGAAGTTATCTGCTAGGTTAGCCACAGGCAAAGCTGGGTGCTGCCAGAAATGTGCCTGCTGGACTGCCTCTAAGGGGAGAGGATCCCCAGTCATCACAGCAGGGTCTGGCAGCCCCTCCAGACAGGGAGAAGGGAGCAGCAGCTTCTAGAGAAGATACTGCCTCATAACTGGATGAGGACAAATGCCTTCACCTATTGCACACAGCTGCTACCCCTACAAGGAGGTTGAGCAATAACCCAGCAGGAATTTGTTCAGGAGCTAAATCCCAGTTGCAAAATACAGGTTTGCATGGGGCCAGCGTGTGTGTGCAAATCCTCTTTATGCTCTGTTTGCCCTTGTTCTGGTGCTGACCCCCCCATAAACTCATCAGAAAACAGCTTTGTGCACAGCAGCCTCCTGAGATATGCTTCCCTCCACACCCAGTCATGGCCCTGGAAGCTCATGCAATGGTGAAACACCCATTAGTTGGTGGAGAGGTGAGGCAGCACTATTTCACTGCCGTTGCAAGGTGTGAGGCTGGGGGCAGGTTTGGGATCAGAAAGCTAGCTATATTCAGTATCTGAAGCAAGCACTGTGGGGAGAGGCTGAAATCTGTGATGGAAGCAGTTGGAATGTGCATTAGTTTTATTTTGGACTTGCAAGCTGGTCTTCAAATAGCAACATGAACTAACATGGCTTACCTTGCCACAGCAACATGCGCTTTGCCCATTGGGTGTTGTAGGAAAGGGCACACAACAGCACACACCCCTTGATGCCACACTAGTAAGGGCACTGGTGGTTCCAAAGCTTGGTCAGCATCTACACTGACAGTTGAACCAAGCAGCTGGGTATGAGAAGGAGCAGAGAGGACAGTCAGGCCACTGAAGTGAAAACCCATTTCCCCATAACCACTGTCCAGCTCTCTCTCTATTGGCAGTGAGCCTTGGTGCCCCAGACATCAGTGTAGTGTACCAGGAGACAAGTCCAAGCCTGCCAGCACTGCCCTCACCTGAGATCACTTGGGGGATGCACTTCGCTCTTGGGGGATGCTCCTTCTACCCCAGCCTCATAGCATACAGGGCCACTGCTCCAGTCAGGTCCTCCTGAGGCCAAACACCAGAGAGCATCCCCCATGATCCTCAACAGAGGACCGAGGGGTCACTGCACTGTCAGAGCTGCCACAACCCACCCGGTTTTTCAAGCTGTAGCAGACCGAGGGTTTCAGATTTCGCCGGGAGGACACTCCTCCGGCACCACATTCCTTGCAGGGCTAATCCTCGGAAGAATGCGCCGCCGGCACGAACAGCAGCCACAAGCCGCTCTATCCTGGCCGAGGCGCAGCTGCAGCCCGCAGTGGCCTCGCCTGGCCTGAGCCCCAACCCCCAGCAGGTCCCGGGTAGGCTTACAGCTCCAGCAAGCCCTGCCCTGTTTGTTTAGATGATTGGTTGGTGTTTAGATGATGCCTTGGTTTTGAGTTATGTGTTGCACTCGATGATCATAATGGTCTCTTCCTAGCTTGTTAATGCTTGATACTGTGTTTCTGCTGCGAAACACCGACTGTCACTTTCAAAGCCCTGCTACAGAGACTCCAGCATTTCACCACCTGCCAGGCGTAAACTCGGACAGAAAAGAGTTTTCTTCTCTTTGAATCCCTGATGCTTTAGCTTTTTGCTGTTACCACAACATCTTTATCTTACAAGGTGAAAAGTTTTAAATAATAGTGGAAAAATTACCTTCTCTAATCTACCCTCTGGAGGTGAGCTGTCTTAAGCTAGTGCTCTGCAACCTGTTGGATGTGTCTGCAAAGATATCAGGTGAAGAAAACAAGCCAAAGTACTTAAAAGACGTGTAAAGGACGCAGCGAAAGATTATTTCTATGTCTACTATAGCTTCCAGATTTCTTTTACTCAGACCAGATATTTAGACTGGGCTTGTGCTTTCACCTCAACTACCCCATTGTCCTCACTTGAGAAATCTGGTTGCAAATGACCTTTCACGTTTGTCAAAAATCCAGTGCTGCTCTGTTTGGACTTGGCCAGTATAACCTCTGCTAAAAAATACAGAAAATATTTCAAAGTCAAACTTTTAAGGGGCATCCATTGTTTTATTTGTGTTTAATTAAAAATAATAATGAAATAATAGTAATTGTTTTCTAGACCCATCGTAATTAGCAATCCAACCTACAGCTCCCATGGGAAAGAGCCTCTGTTTCTGTGGAACAAGTATGGTTGAATATTGACTTGCTCTAGACATTGCCAAGGTTTTAAGTACAGCAACTTGTTGGGAGGGGGATTCCAACTTTGACTTTGTAGCAGTTAAACTGTTGTGCTCCAAACCACAGAGTTTTACTACAGCTTCCATTTCCCTTTGTTTTACCTGAATTTCTCATCTTGATCTACAAATCCTATGCCAGAATGAGTCACTCCTGTAGGATTAGCTCTTATTTCTCAACTCTTCTGTCGGTATTGCCTGGACTAGTTCTGAGGAGAAAAAATTGACACTCCCTATTCAGGATGTGTAACAAGTGACTGAAAGAAATTAACCTCCAATGCACAGCTAGTTACACTGAACCAGCAAGAACCACCCTATCTTAGCAAAGTAACAGAGCCCTCAGCACAGCACAGCACAGC